>OENM01001655.1:0-29254 GCA_900239745.1 Rotaria magnacalcarata | reverse complement strand
TAGACTATCTCAACGTTTCATAGTTTCTGCAACTTAATTTTTCACAAATTTATTATCTATGTCAAAGTTTCCTGTAGCTTATCGAGGTTCCAGAGTCTAGATCCGTTATCAGTTTTTCTCTCCGAGCTTTCATGACTGAGATAGATGGTCGATCTGCAGTCCAAGTTTCACAAGGCAGACTTCTTATTTGAATGCTGATCTCAACTCTGGAGTAAGTTTGATGTGATGATAGTAAATAATTTTTTCTTCGTTATTGATTGATTCATTTTGAAAGTTTCAGTTAAATTTGATTTCATAAAATAACAGAAATTTGTTTTGTTTAATTGTAGAAGGCCGCATAGATGCAATTTCAGGTGAGTTTGATCGTGTGTAATTTAATATGTCTGATTTGTTTTTTGTTCTAGGTTGATGCTTATATACAGTTTAGGTAAGTTCTCTCTTAGCAAATCGAAGAATTATTCGTTTTTGTAATTCTAGGTTAATATAGATATGGAGTTTTAGGTAAGTCTGATTTTGAGAAATAATGAATTTTCGGTAATTTGTTTATTTTAGATTGATTGAAGTAAAAGAATAGTGAAGTAAGTTTGATCTTATAAAATGATTATATTTATTCGTTTCTGTATTTTAGGTTGTTTTAATTATGAAAATCACGAGAGGCTTTGGCTTTAATCCTGTGCTGTCGGCCGCGGTATGCATACTATTCGAGTATTTCTCAAAACCCGATTAAGGTATACATCAAATGAATCAAAAGTAAGATGAAATAGTCTTTAGAATGATTTTCCTTGAATGCAGAAAATTACTCTATAGATTATTTCATCTTANTATTCGTTTCTGTATTTTAGGTTGCTTCAATTATGGAAATCACTGGAGGCTTTGGCTTTAACCCTGTGCTGTCGGCCGCGGTATGCATACTATTCGAGTATTTCTCAAAACCCGAGTAAGGTATACATCAAATGAATCAAAAGTAAGATGAAGTAGTCTTTAGAATGATTTTCCTTGGATGCAGAAAATTACTCTATAGATTATTTCATCTTATTTTTGATTCATTTGATGTATACCGTACTCGGGTTTTGAGAAATACTCGAATAGTGTGCATACCGCGGCCTGCAGCAGAGGGTTAAATGGAATTTTTAACGGAACCTTTGTTGGGTACGAAACCTTTTTTTGAATGATTTCTAAAAGGTTTTGTACGAAACCATTGCTACGAATCCCTTTTTTTGAATTATGGTGAAGGGGGTTGATACGAAACCTCACTTTTACAAAACCAAAAAAGGATCTGACGGTGTACCGAGGATAAGAACCTTTTTTAGGTTCTGTAAAAAACCTATTGTTTTTAGAGTGTACTTGTTTTCAACCAGAATACGATGATTATATTTTTTTCTCATTGAGTTGGTTTTTTTTAGAGAAGCTATACGCTATTTCGTAAGGTGCTGACGTTATTTTTTTATGCAAGGTATTGTTTGGGGCGAAGGAGAGAAAGAAACAATGAATTGGATGGGTTCTGTGTTTTTTTTTGATGATAAGTAGCCGTCGTATCAGTGAGTGGAGTGTTTCTACTAAAGTTTTCCAGCCCATGAGCAGTAGCATTATGTAGTTGAAAATAACATTTCATGTATAAAATTAAAGTTTCAATGAAGGCGCACACCCTGTATATATTCAGACGAGATACTTGATAATTTGAGTGCATTATAATACGTTATTAATTTTTGATTCTTGCTCACTCTTTAATAATTTTTCTTTTGGATCTTTGGATTCGACCTTTTTTTATCGATTAATGGAATTACGATCATGGATTCAATAGAAATGTTTCGCTTATGGGTGAGTGACAGTTACTTTGAACTTTCAGATGCGTTTCATAATGTACGTCAGCGATTGTTGTCAATTGGTAGCTGCAATGTACTGATTTCTAGTAAGTTTTCAATTTAATCAAAGTTTTTGAAGAGAAAATCATCATCTATTAAAAACTCACGCTTTTATGTTTAGGTTTGTCAAACTAAGTCTTCAAAGTAAATACAGAATGGGGTGAATTACAAATGCTATTTGCTGAATATCTTATGTGAGAATAATGGAAGCGGCCAACGTCAATTGCAGTGAGTAAAAGTTTTCGTGTGACATCACATAATTCATCTGAAACAACCACTTAAAATCATTCATCCACGTTACTCACTCCTCGGTTTTATGTTAATTTAGGTATGCTGTTTGTTCTGATTAGTCGCTACTAGAAGGAGATTCATACGATTCATTTTAATCATCTTGATTTTTATCTTCCTTGGTCATGCTAGATTTTGGTTCTCGATCGAATTATTTTCAGGTTTTCTAGTTTCGCTCGTTTCTCACTGAGTGAGTATTGGATTCTAAGACAAGATCGAGTAAGAGTTTCGACAAATATGAAGCTCAAAACGTAGAGAAAATAACGGATATGGTTTCTTCCAGTCTCTGAGAGTCTACCATCTCCTTGTTAATTATTATAAAATGTCATATATAGCGAGTGTTAGATACATATAATTATAAAAACTACAAATTATTCAGCATATCTCTCTTCGTAGACATTTGTCTATCATCAACCAAGGTGAAAAAAAAAGTATTCAGTTATTCACCGACCCCTGGAATTAGTCCATTGTACCCTTAAACCACTCTATTTATCCTAATATTCTCCCTGAAAACGATACTGGAGGTCCACGATCGCCTTCATAAACCTTATCATAAACCCTTGAGGCAGTTGATGAGGTTCACAATCGGTTTCATATATCCTTTCACAAACGCTGGCGACCATACATGATACTCATAAACGCGTTTCAATAGCGTTTCTGAGAGGGGCTCATGGGTATAGTATTTTAATCAACCCTTTTTAGACTGAGTTTCAAAGGTTATATGAGAACGTTTATGTAAATTATCAACCCTTTTCAGGGGTTTATGAAAGTGCAACGTGTCGCAATCCCTTTAAGGATTTATGAATCTGATCAACCCTTCAATAAACCTTCCAGAAAGNGGGGCGGTTGATAAGGTCCATAATCGCCTTCATAAACCTTATCATAAACCCTTGAGGCAGTTGATGAGGTTCACAATCGGTTTCATATACCCTCTCACAAACGCTGGCGACCATACATGATACTCATAAACGCTTTTCAATAGCGTTTCTGAGAGGGGCTCATGGCTATAGTATTTTAATCAACCCTTTTTAGACTGAGTTTCAAAGGTTATATGAGAACGTTTATGTAAATTATCAACCCTTTTCAGGGGTTTATGAAAGTGCAACGTGTCGCAATCCATTTAAGGATTTATGAATCTGATCAACCCTTCAATAAACCTTCCAGAAAGAATATTTAACGTTAATAAACTCCGTATTAAACCCTTTTTAGAGGGTTTATAACAGGGTTTATGACTCGTTCATAAACGGTTGAAAAGGGTTTGCTACGCGTTGCACTTTCATAAACCCTTTTTTCGTTTATTATTCTACGGTTTTTTTTACAGTGTACAGTTGATCGACTTATGAAAATTTAACTATTATTTTCTTTTTCATTTAAGTATGATAGCAAACATTGATTGTATGTCAACACTTCTAGCCATTGAATTTTTTTTGTTGAGTGTTTACGAGCATATTCTTTTGATATTTCCACATGCGTCAATTAAGATTCGCATTATATCATATTAGGAGAGACTTGAAAACGTTTTTCAATTATCATGTTGCTTCTGGTTTAAATGTCTCAATCCGTCTTTTTATTGAATTTGGTACTTTGGACTGTTATATTGATGATAAGCAACCGAAATTATTTCATCTTTTCTTTTCAAGTAATTAAATAAGCCTTCAGGCATGAAAAATATCAGTATAAATATAAGAAAAAAGTTAAATTGATTCATATCATAAATAACGAGAAAGAAATATTAAGTGAGTATAGCTCTAAATTTCGAAATTATTCTAACGTGACGACACCACAAGTAGAAGAAGAAGCAGAGGATAGATTAACAATCAAAATATTTGAAGACATTGAATGACAACTGATAGAAGAAAAATAGTCAAAACTTACTTTAAAAAACCGTCCGTTTTTCGAGCAATGCCTGATCAACATGAAATATTCTGTTTTTATTTTATGCTGTCATTCAAGAACGAACCTCTCTTATATTCTTCATCTTTTTTGTTTCACTTAAGAACTACCAACCTGTGATGCACTAGAAAACTGGTACATGTTTACAGTTTTTAATGGTATTTAGATACTAGGGAACAGATTCGGAGTCCGAAACCCGATTCCGATTTTATCGGATCGGAATTGGAATGAAAATTTTAAATTTTTTGGAAACGGAGTTGGAATCGGATAGGTGAGAAAATTTTTTTCGGAGTCGGAATAAAAATTTATGAAGAATTCTGATTTTTTTTTGTTTTTGATTTTTCTTCTAGAGATCAAATTTGTTTTTCGAAAGTAGAATGGTGTTTATAGTTGTAAAGAGAATATGATTTGATTTTCATTCATCAGTAAGCTTATTGATAATTTATGCTGACAAATAGAAAAAAATACTGTTTTTATTTTCACAACTTTTATGAAATATGATAAGATAGCATTCACTTGATTTCGCAGTTTTCGTCGTTTGAACAAGTTTAACTTATTGATCATCGTCCTTTATTAGTTTTTAAAGCTCTGCTTTTGATAGCAGCATTCTATTCATAGTATTTTTTAAACAACGACAAATCTTATGAACATATACTCAGTGTTTCTAATGGAAATCTAAAATAAAATGTACAGTACACGCTATTTTAAATAAGCAAAGTGTACATTTAGACTTTGTTTTCATAAACAAAATGTACTTTGTTGAACTTTTATAGGATGACAAGAAATGTAAAAAGATATCGTTATATCTTATTGAGAAAAAATAGAAATCAATAATAAATAAGCAAATAGAGAACAAGGGAAAAAACAATCTGCATGTAATTCATCTAGAAAGACACACCAGTGCAACATTAGAATAGCACATAAGCATAAGAACCTCAATTTACTGTTTTTCAAATCCTAGATAAACACAAGATCGATAAAAACTATTACGGTCCTCTTCATCATCACCATGAACATCAGTATAATTTGAAGAAAGCTAAATTGAATATTGTAATTTGCAATTTTCATTTTTTTCTGCAGTTATGACATTAGTACCAGGAACGAAATGACATTAATCTGAAAATGAAAAAAACAACAAAGTCAGACAAAGTATTCTATTCAACGAATAGTAGAGAAAATAAACCACTGTTTACTTATCGTTTAATCATAATTTTTGAACTAAAATACATTTTAAACCTTTCTACAGTGTGCATTGTACACGCTATTTTTTAAAACAAAATGTACAGCAGCGTGTATTTTCGCAGCAGCAAATGTTTATACATTTTGCTTGTGCTGTGTACACTTACCATTAGAAACACTGCCTATACTTAGTGTTATTTCTCCTATAATTCGTTTTCGATCGCTAGCCATTCATTATATATGATTTCAACAAGTGTTAGATGTCGCTAAATCATGAACGAAAATTATCGGAATTTTTCGGAAGTGGAGTCGGAATCGCAAAAAAGTTTTTTTTCGGCTCGGAGTGGGAATAAAAACGTTCAGTAACGCTGATCACTATTAGTTATCCATGCAAAAGAACGCCTCTTATATCTTTCATCTACAACATGAGTGCCTCTCGCTATCAGTCATTCACTTTGACCACAGTGATCTTTTGAAAATAGACAAAGACAGCCCAACACTTTACATATGCTTGTATTCAAAGAAAAAAAGTTGTTGTTCTAGTTATATATCTTGCTTCGGTAGGATACCTATGGATATATGTCCATCGAATACCTACTGTGAAAAAAGTCTTCATGATACACATCTCACAGTCATTTTGATTATGAAATTTCATAAATTGAAATGGGTTTTGAAGCAAAATATTGGTCATTTTTTTAAATTTCTGACCCGTATATTTCAATTCAAGGAGAAGAAAAATGAAATTTTTATTGTTGATTGATCTGTTCCCCACATGACACGCATTATTCTCCAAAATTACATTTGTCAATAGAAAAACAATATTTTCATATATAGAATTTTTTTGAAGAAACTTGTTATTTTTGTTTTCTCTTCTTCATAGCCTTCGAATCTAATTAACAACATGATAGAAAAACGCATGCAAATATGTCTTCTTATTCTCTTCTTTTTCTTAAACCTGACACGTAAGTCAACAATTACTTTTCAAAAAGATAATAAAATCAATATTAGTTGGAGGTCAGTATGAACGACATTTGTTGAAAACTCTCTTCGTTAAACAACAGCATAATCCATTTGAACGACCAGCTAAAAGTGATTCAGCAAGTGTGTCTGTTGATTTACGTTTCTCTCTACTAAATCTCATCGAGTTTGTAAGTGAAATTAAAATTCGATTTTGTCTTAAATTTTGCTATTCATTGAATATGAATAGAATACACAAAACAAGATTCTTACTGCTAGCTTCTGGATGACTCAAGTATGTTTAATTATCTGCTGTTAAATTTTTCTATTCTTTTCACATACCAGTGCAGTCATGGAATGATTATAGTATGACATGGAAATCAAAGGACTATGGTAATATTAGTGAACTACGGGTACCGAGCAAAAATATTTGGCTGCCGGATATTGTTCTGTACAATAGGTAAATCTCAAACAACATATGTTCTATGTAAACATTTCTTTTAAATAAGTATCGATTCAAATGACGATAATGACATGAAACGTAATGTAGTTATTTCCAATGATGGAAAAGTTTTGTATGTTTCACCCAGAATATACAAGTCAATATGCTCATCCAATACTAACTCGTTCTCAGTTGTAAGTATATTTTGTTCTTGAAAAATTTAGTGCTATTACGATTTCATCATTTGTATTTTATTGGATACATACATTTGCAAGTTCAAATTTGGATCATGGACATTCGATAAGACTGGTAGGCAATAGAATATCGTTTATTTTATTTCTAACAAGATAAAACACAATACAAGGATAATTAGAAGAATCATAACCACTAAAATTTTAAAAATCTCATAAGAAACTTTGGCGAAAATCCGGTTTTAAGCATTTTCCCCCATTTTTTTTCAACAAAATATCGCAGAAAGTCGAAAAATTCAGCATTATTTTCTTAGTTACTGCCTAAAAGCGAGACGAAATTTTCTGTCAAAATTTTCAGCTTTTCTGCGAAATTTGTAGCTCCCACCACTTGTCAAAACAATCGACAGCCCTGATCATATCATTGCAATATCGATTCCTTTTTCTATCCATATTTATCAAAGACCATTTACATAATATTCATATTTAGGAATCAATCTTACAACAACAACAAACGACCAAATTGATACCAGTTCGTATGTTAACAATGACGAATGGGATTTGATAAGTAAAAGATGCGACTTTCTTACTTTTTATTTATTTCTTTTCTGCTACAGATTCTTCTGCATTGCATAATGAAGTAAAATACGAATGTTGTCAGGAGATTTATCAATCCATCGTGCTAACTATTGAAATTCGTCGAAAATTTAATAACCTTTCTACGGGTAAAAACAGCAGTGAAAGCAAAGACAAATAAACATATATTCGTGCATGCTTTACTGTAGCTTATTTTCTGATCATTTATGACTTTATTGCTATCCATAGAGTTAAATAATTAGCACTCCATATAATCAAGAAAAAATGAAGTAATCATTTTCACAATAATGTTTTTTATCTGAATATATTTGATAGATACATAAATAAAGGTCTGCAAGACAAATTTGTTCGAATCTTGCGTGTCCTGTCTGATCGGTTTAACTCATATTTTGTTCACTTGAGAATATGCAAAATAAACTCTTCGATAAAATTTGGCAAAAATTCTAAATTCATTCTAACGTTCTAAACAAATGAACGAAATTGATATTTTATTTTTACAGAAAATATAATTCAGTAAAATTATTTTCGATTTCCATCTAGCTATAACTTTGAGAAGAATATTCATTTGAACCGTAATAATCGGATTTAGAATTTTAATTATGAATATAGGATTTGTAAATTTACATTAGTTTTAATCGGATACAAGTTTCAATTCTAACTTATTACAAAGAAAAATAATATTGTATTTTTCTGCCATTTCCTTGGTAGGGTGTGGGTGTAGGTGGGAGGGTGTGGATCTGAGCTTAAGGTGAAGATACATGAAAGCCGCACCCCCACACCCACACCAGGGTGGCCAGATCAAAAATTGAAAAATCAGAAAATATTTTTTCAAACTCAGAAAACGATCAGAAACTATCTCTGAAAAATCAGAAATTAATCAGAAAATGGTAGTTTTTGGCAAACTAGTACATCTTCCGCTAACATACTGCCATCCAAAATTCTGCTGCATTTCTGTTCACTGACTGGAACTTTATTTTCAAAGATATTTAAATACAACGAAAGAAACTATAGTGAATATATCGTCTAGCTAATACGCAAACATCAATAAAATATACTTTATGTTAAGATTCTTTTTAAATTTTAAACTTGTTCACAAAAACGAGCAAAACTAAATCACATACATTCTGCGTAGATTAAGAAATCCAACAAGAAAAAAAACGTTAAATTCCATCATCTCGGTATTGTTATTCATATTTCCTATCTTCTGGAATTTGTTCTAGGAAGTTTGTTTAAGATAACATATGCTAATAAAAACCTTCTCAAGAATTATTATCAATCAATTTTATTTTAAGTTAAGCATTATCTGGTTTTATATTACTGGATCACGATAATCGGACTATAAATGCTTCATATAACCGAAAATCAATTCTACTCCAGAATTCGAATGAGGAATATAAAAGATGATTAATACAAAAAATTGATGAAACACGCTTGATTTATTATAGTAATGGGCTATAATAGTGCCTAATTTCAGTGACAAAGTAACGACCTGACAATATTCCAAATTCAGAAAAATCAGAAGCTCAGAAAAAATCAGAAACATGTTCAGAATTCAGAAAATTTCCCTAGTTTTCAGAAGATCTGGCCACTCTGACCTAAACCCACACCCACTTTTTATTTTGCATATATCTCAGCTTGAGAAAAAAATCCTGAACTTTATTTAAAAGAATGCATCATGGAAAGTCCTACAAAATTTGTACAAGCAGACCTCAATTGGAAAACGAAAAAAGCCTTCGAAATATCTTTTTATTATACTCAATACGATGGGAAGTAGCACCATCATGAAGGCTCTTCATTTTGAGTATCAACTATGCCATCAGAACAAGTCAGTAAGTATTTGTTCAGACATTTTTTTGTAGAGTTATTCACGCCGCATCTTTTTAAAAAAATTCAAGATTTTATCATTCATATATACCGAGATATGTGTGAAATAAAAAAAATCTTGTAGGCATTTTGATACACCCTGCATCATATTTTGATCGATTTAAAAAAAAATTTATCATCCCATTCTCATGTTTATATTTTTAATATTATAAGGGAAGATGTTATTCAATTATAAATCATTTGAAAGGCTGTCACGAGTACTCAAAGCTGATATAGAAACATAATGGTTAGACATGGCTCTGCGTGTCCTTTTAAACGAATTTTGTAGCGTCTCAAGACTTATGAAACACCCTGTATATTTGTTATACGTTCTAGATTTTTCTCAAAATACAATAGAAGCAGTTGCCGTTGTCGACTGAATAAAAACGTCAGACAGACGAATGACCGATATCACTAACTATGAGTGAAGGAAGTCGTCTGACTAGAACCCGTCGGGTTCAACATTTTTGGACTCGAACCCGCTTTGTTGAATTTTTCGTGACCCGATACTCGATCTATAAAAAAAATATTCGGAACCGGACCCTACCCGAACCTGATCTTATATCTATATCAGACCAAAGCAGCATACTCTATTGAACACGAACAACATGTGCATCAAAAATTGCTTTGGACCCGGACCCGCTTTATAGGAAATTTCCAGATTCGGATTCGGACCCGATTGAAATTAAATTTTTGAACCCGGACCCTACCCGATGGACTCTACGTCTGACACACAGAAAGAAGAAAATGACATACTGAGATGTTGATCTTATAGAGAATGAAAAAACAGAAGCAGCATGTTTGTTTATTTCACTCTTTGAAACAAACTAGAAAGTAATGATTCGATACACACGATGTTTATTAAAGTTGAATCAACGACAGTCTTATTTATTGCGAGCAATTTCAACTATAGCATGCCCTAATTGTTTATATTGTTCAATATAATTATAGAGATGTGCCGATATTCGAACATACAAGTTTCCATCAATGCTTTTGATTGGCACTTCAATATTGAAATCATGATACAGTTGATTTTGTATTATTTCAGCATCATCATATTTGAAACCGCCATTATTATCGTCAGAAATAGGTAATTTAATACAACGCATTGGACCAGATATATCATCTGAAGTTAATTTAGATGTATTCCACATTTGTACTAATAAATCACTTGCTTCTTTAGCTAACTGTCTGTTACGATCGATAATCATCTGCATACCATAGTATGACCAAAAACGTAAGCATTCGGTTAATGCTAAGAAACTTGAATAATCTTTTAAACCTGTCCAGAAAAATTCGGAATGCATTCCAGAACTAATTCCGTGTGATTGTACACATGGACGAATTGCTAATTTAGTGTTTGATTTAATGTACAACAGGCCAACTCCTTTGGGTGCACAAAACCATTTATGACAATTTATCAAATAAATATCTGGTAAATAGTCATCCTCGTAATCAAAGCGAAGATCAATTGAACCAAGTGCGTGCGCTCCGTCGATGATGCATGTAATATTCAATTGTTTACAATAATGACACAGATCATTTATTGGTAATATGAATGGCGAATTGCTTGATATATGATCAAAAAATGCATAAGTAAATTGATGTGATTTGAGAGCAATTTTCATTTTATCTATTACTTTATTGATATCATTAATTGGAAAGTCAATCGAAAATTCATATAACTGTGCGCCGGTATTTAAGCAAATCTTCTTAATAAACTTTTTATAGGCACCATACATCGTATTCGTTATGAATATGTGACTCTTATCATCTATATTTAATGATGTTACTACAGAATTCCAAGCAAACGTAACATTCTCAACTAATATCAAATTTTTTGCTGTTGCACAACCCAAAAGTTTTGCCATCTTTCTTATTACATCTACTAATCTTAGAAATAATTCACGATCATAGAAACGTAGTGGTTGTTTCTCAATATAATATTGAAACAGATGCGAACATTCTAATGCTGGACGTAGTACACAACCAAATGCTCCATGATTAAGATATACGTATTTATTGTCTAATAAAAAATATTTTTCACTCATTAGACGCCCAAATGGAATTTTACCATCCTTTGTATAATCATATAAGGAAAATGGTATTGGTAACGGTATAAATTGATCATCAGTTAGATTTAGTAATTCTTCGACGTTTGAACAATGAAATGAACCAAAATCACGTCGTGCAATTGATGACATTTCAATTTTTATCTAAAAATTATTTCACATTCACAAATGTAAATTTAAATATAGCTTAAAAAACAAATATTACTCTTTTGCATCACGATTTAGAATGTAAGTAAGCAAAAAATAACATAAGTATTAACATGCAAATTAAATGAGAAAGGTGCTTATAATTCAAAATTAAAGCAAAACTTATTATTCGCTAGTTACTTATACGTGGTTGAATAGCTGTTGTCAAACTGACTCAAAATATATGCTTTGATGCTTAAAAGCGATTTTCACGTTCAAGAGCTGATATATTTTTCAAAACTGTTTATTGATTTTCTTTTTCTGTCGGTGGGAAACTCAGTAATTTTTCAATTTAAAAATTTGCAAAAGAAAACAAGTTGTCGACCCCAAGCAGACAGATGCATAGATGTCATAATACCCAAACACGGGGTAACGAGAGTTAAACGGCGTAATACCCGATAGAATGTGCAAGTACATCGAGTGGCATATTCACATTGCCTTTCCTACCAGGAGTAATCACCTTCCCCGGTGACTTTTCGAGTAATGACTTCGTTACCCAAACGATATAACTATATGTTAAAAGTTGAGGAATTTGAGTTGTTTTGGTGTAATGACTATTGGGGTAATGACTTCGTTACCCTAACATACGGTTGTACCGCTTGGATAACGAAGTCATTACCCCAATAGTCATTACTCCAATAGTTATTACACCAAAACAACTCAAATTCCTCAACTTTTAACATATAGTTATAGGTTAGGGTAATGAATTCATTACTCTAAATGCCACTTCGCCGGAAGAGATGCGCCAGAGTTTTTCGATTGATTTGGATCCAAATGTATGTTAGTTACGGCTATTAAAGCCGTTACCCGGTACAACGGGATTATGCCATCACTCGATAGATGTCAGAAATGTAGAAGTTTTAGACAGGAAAAAAATAGAAAAAACATTTCATGTAGTTTGCTGCCGCCTCATTCTTTTTGATACAAGAAATTTGATGTCTCAAACGGCAATTTTTTCTGACGATAATTTCACAAAATTTTGGACGTTAAAACATATGTAAAAGGAACGACATAGATAGAAAACAAATGATAACTTTTTTTCAAAAGATATAGACGTCGCACATGCTATAACACCCAGTTTTCCTTTCCGTTTTTCTTATTTGATTCACAAACCAGATGGTTGACAGAAAAACGTCATCGTACCCTCTCACTCTTATCCTCAAAAATCGCCATGGATGAGCAGTGCAGGGGAGGCGCAACAAAAGCAATAGCATTTGTCTGATCGAATAGTACAAGACGCGCAACGAAAAAACGCTTGATGGAGGAACACTAGAGAGAATATACAATGAAAAAAATTTACTTCATATTATATAGTGGAGGTTACGAGAGAGACGAAAAGAAATAAATCTTTCCTGATCGAACGGTACAGGACACGCAGCGAAAAAAAAAAGCTACCTCATATTATATAGCGAAGGTTATGAGAGATGAAAGGAAATAAATCCTGTCTAATCGAACAGTACAGAACGCGAAGCGGAAAAACCCTTGATAGACGAACAGCGGAGAGAACAGGTAACGAATAAAATGACTTCATATTATACAGTGGGGGGTGATTATGAGATAAGGACGTAGATGCGCGACATCTATGAATTTTCGTTCAACACAATTGATTTTTCCATTCATGAGAGTATGCCAAGAGCGGGATTCGAACCTGCCCTCATGGGTGAGTGGAGCGATCATAGTGTTAACATTTCACGTGTGCAACCAGTGTCAATCAGTACGCATCATCAAAAAGAAAGACACGCCTAGTCTCAATCTATTCACAAGGGGTTCTTGTCACCTAGCTTTAACTAGCATTGCATTGTCTTCTACAATGAACTTGAGTGGAAATACGTATATCGAAAGATATAACCTCCGAGATTTCAAATGCAGGTTGTTGGAAAGTATGTGTGTTATAGCAGTGATAGTGTTCATCAATGTTGCGCAGGATGTTTTTTATTAGTGAAGTGTTTCGGTGTTGCAATGGCCGTTGCTCGGTCAGAGGAATATTTGCATCTGTAATGTGCGAGGTTAGGATCAGTAAAATTTAATCTAGAAGAATATAATACGAAATTCTGGGATGAAACAAGCTCATGGTAACGTTTTCTTTTCTTTTTCTAGAAATAGTTATGAAATCATAGAAGTCTCGGAGAACAACATGTCAAGGGGTCATATGAACATGATTGATTGGACTATAGAATTATTTATTCGATATTCTCCCATTGTCCTAGTCGAATGAGCTCCTCGTTGTTTCGCTTTCGTCGTTCTTGATGAGTGAGTTGTTGTGCGGTATCAATCTGTACTAACTATTCAGTTTCATTCATCATCACATCAAGTTGTTTCAAAGTAAAAAACCTTCAAATTCGTTTATCTGTCCTTGCTCTCATGTAGCGGTGTCGCTTATCAGGTTCGTTCCTAGGAACTGGGAACGGAAACAGAATTTCAGTAGCTAACAACTCAGGAACATGGTTAGACTTCTCAGTTTATTAATCAAAGAGTATAGAAAAATACTTCTCTATAATTTAGAACTTATGTTAGTAATAGACTGTGAGCAGGGATGTCAATGTTCTCGTTCTAATCGTTCCATTGCCATGATACAGGAATACATAATAGTCTTACATAAAAAAGATAACCAATAGTGTATAAACACCCCAGTATATTTGGAAAATAGTTGAAACCACAGTATGAGATGTGTTGCCGTTCCTTGAGTACGGAACGTTTGGGAACGAGAACGGTGGCACCCATAATCCCACGCCTTTGGGATCGATTTTCTCGAGTTGATATGTATTGAGAAGTATGTCCTTGTCACTTGGATCCATCGGTTTTGTCAATGGATCTGATTCATCCTATTGCGGATTGAATCTCTCTCGTATAGTTTGCTATGGCCATTGCCGTTATGAATGTTCGCGAAACACTTCATTAGCCTTATTTTTCCGTAGAAAACGTTAGTGTTGAGTTTGTTGTCTTTGTCGGCGTTGTTGTTGATAAGAATGCTGCTGCTGTCGTTCTTGTTTATTTGGTTATCGAATTCCCTGCATTTGTTGCTCATGTTTCAAGTGAAGCTGTTGCGTTTGTTGTTCTTCTTGCTGTTGTTGACGATATCTTCATCGCACTAACTGTCTGATAGTGAGATCATTGGATGACTGGACAATTCGTCGCATGGACAATTCGTCGCATGGACAATACGCCGCAGACAATTCGTCGCATACATGCTTATTCTAATTTAATTAAGGGAGACTAATGAGAATGTAGAGTAACTGATACAATATAGCAATTTAAATTGAAACATAAAATAGAAATATTTAATTGAGGGAGAAATTTTATTAACAGAAAAAATTTATTGAAAAACAAATTTGACAAAAAAAATACACGATTACAAGAAAACAAATACAAAAATATTTACAACGACATATTTACAGCTAGTCCTTTCAAATAGTCACCAAGATCAACATTTCCATAATCATCGACCAGTCGTTTGATTCTTTCGTCAAGTTTTCGATATTTCAGTTTCTTCGGCTTTGGTTCTTGTCCTTGACGAATTTGTGCGATGTCGACTTCGAATTTGGATTGTTCACGACGAATCTTCTCGGTTAATTTTGTAATAGTTGGATGTACTATTGCCACACGTTTCGCGAATGCATTGTGCCATCCTTCAATTGCATTTTTTGAGCGTGGAAGATTGGCAACTGCTCGATCATAAACATTCTATATTTCTATTGGAAATAGCGGTTTTTTCGACCAGTACCTAAAATCGAAATTGAATATTAAAAAATTATTAGTCAATCAATTCACCTCTCTTCTTGGGCTCTCCTATCAATGTTTTTTCAAAATAACCAAGAAAATCGTCGTCAATCAGATTAAACGCTTTGATGACATCTAAAACAGAAACAACAGCTAAAGCAATTATTTTTTTAATGTCCAAGTGCAACGACTCATCCTCTTGGTATTTATTTTGTAATCCAAGACTTTGAATTTTACGCCAAATACACTGGCCAAAATGAAACAAACAGGCTAAAAAAATCAATTAACACATAATTAGATGACTATTGTGCAGCAATTAGTCACACCACCACTCTGAAGAATGTTTTGAAACAATGAATTGATCGATTTTATTGTCGCCGCTTCGAAATCGCTCAGTATTGTTTCTGGATTGAAATCATCTTCGTCCATGATACGTTGAAAAAAATGATCGTAGTCCGTTGTTTTTTTTCCTACGAGTAAGTCATAAACCCATGGAATATTTTGTGATTTGAACAATCCATGTGTTAGCTCGTCGTGTCCGAGCTTTAGGCTTATTTATCGAATCTGACTATATTTACAATAATAGATCCATACATAGGAAAAGAGAAACACGAAGAGAGAGAAAAGAGAAGAGAGAAAATAGTAACCATTTAAAGATAGAAAAGAAGAGAAGAAATATCACTAACAACCGGTAACCGCTAACACTATGTAACATAAACATTTGATAGAAATCATCTGGGCACACCTAAAATAGACGTTTAATGAGTGAATTGAAAGTCTTTGCTTATATTTTACCTTAAATGTTCCATCGACAAACCAATGTTTACACGTTTTCAATACTGAAAGACTCGTCGCGGTGGTAAAAATGATCAATTTTTCATCTTCGTGAAGTACGAAGTTCTCTCCACGTGCTCAAAAGTGTTTCACTTTGAGGTAGTTGACCGGCGACATCTAAAGGAAAAGATCTCATTGCAGAATGTAAAATTGTGCTTGATGATTCTACTGTTTCAGCAGCGCGTGATTTTATTTTATTTTTGAGTTCCAGTACTGGAACCAGATCTGGTTTTGACGCGTGGCAGTGTTCAGTAGGTGCAGAAACAATTACATCCATAGTCGGATTGGTATGACAACGACCTAAAAGAAAATAAAAATAAAGTACAAATAATTAATTAGTTTTTTTTACCCTTGTAATCTCTGTTCTGACAGCGAAAAATCAATTTAACATCATTTTTTCGTTCTAAAGTATAAATATAACCTTCATAACTAAGCATCGCTTTCCCCTTTTCACTTGTAAAATTTTTAATTGTGTGTGTATTCATCACTGTTCTGAATAGATAATTGTATGAATATTGACAAGAAATGTCTTCTGTCACTGAGGAGAATTATTTTATATTTATTTTTAAAATTAATGGGTTTTTTCTGATTTTCCCAAAATCCTATTAGATTATTTATTTTTTCCTTGAGATTCATAACTCAGTCTACGAAATTCGTGGGCTTATTCGATTAGTTAAACATAGTCTACTTGATTCAATTATATCAAGCGACACCTCATATTCACTTTCATTAATTTACATTGCGACCAATTGTCCGTGCGACGAATTGACCTAGTACCCATTCTAGTGCTTGAAATGAATAAAACTAGCAAAAAAAATGCAAATCAAATAGCATAGCTATAGATAGAATTCTGCAGAAAATCCTTAATAGAAGGTCACCCCAATGGAACGCCACCAAAAAAAAACGGAGCGATTCGAAAGATCATAATAGAAAGCCACCGGTTCCAAAACTGTGGTGGGGGGGGGGGGGGTAGCCATACTGAAACATCGTCTACATTGCACAATAATGGATCAAAATATTCATCTATGATGATAAAAGGCACAACCTTTAGTAGTTTTCATGCAATGTGTGCATGCATCTTAGTTTGAATAACAGTATCAGAATGCTTAAAGAACTACCTTTATTTCTTTTTGTCGCGAGTCGAGTTCAAAAAATATTTGTGTTTTGGCACCTTTGTCAGGCATGAGTCTTCTTTGGTAAATAAAAATGAATCAAGAGAAAATAAGAAATTGTCATAAATTATTGGAATTTCATTGATTAATTTGCAGGTGAAAGAAAAGTATTTTTGATTTGTTTACGAAAGCATAGAAACATTTTGGAGAAGTTGAACAAATTATCCAGTTAACTAAGAATATACATGAAAAGGATTATAACAAAACACGCCAATTTTTGGGTGGGTGTGGGTATGAGATGATATACTACTACACACAGCCCGCATCCACACCCGCACCCAGACCCACACACACCCTAAAACTAAAATTTCAACAAAAAAAGCTAAACTTACTTATTAATTAATTAATTCCTTAATATATCTGTTTTTCTATTTTTACTACACCGCATTGTTAATTCCCTGTATTTACTTAACCCGCACCCGCACCCACACCAACACCCACACTGTTTTTGAGACGTCCACATTAGTTATTTCTGGGACGTATACCGGATTTCCACGGGATTCCCATGGGATCCGGAATCCCGGGAATCCGCCGTTTCCCCCTTGGTTAAGCTTATATCGTAATGACAAACTGGATAGAGTTGGAGTAGCTTACAGCCACTCTCAGCAATGATGTTTATTCGCTTTTTCACATATCCAGAGTGTATCTACTTAACATTAAACACACGATTTTATAGGAGACAGAACAATAGAGAGAGAAACACAAGGAAGAGCGGTAGAGCGAAACGAATGAAGGAAACAAGAGAGAGCAGATAAAGAGGAAAGAGGAAGATCAATACAGGGTGACACCAATATTCGTTACATAATTTATCTCTACTTCTTCTAAAGAAAAAGTCAACAGTATATTAGGGAAAGCCCTGGCCGAATGCGTACATCTTTGATTCAGAACTAGAGCGTACGGGGTTGGATTCCTTCTCCCCAAACCAAGCACACAGTCTTAAAAACATATTATCCAAGCATATTGGCTTTAATTCTATCGTACAAGCAATCTGTTTAGATGCATTGTATATGATCTAGATAGAATGTATGTGCACGTTGGAAGATCGTGCTTCAGTATTTAGTTGAATGGCTACATAAAGCATGCATTATAGTCCGTGCTTAACTCTGATACACTTATGCTGGCTTTTCTCTTTTTGTACGACCTGTTAATTGTAAGCTACGCTGTCCATTTAGGGCCGACATGGCCAGAGGGTCTAATTTCGCATAATAAGAGAAAAGTCAACAGTATATCTCATATTTGTCCTGACAAAATAATATTATATAATTCTTGTGTTTGACTTAAACTATACATTATGTTTTATATTATTATATAGAGACGAAGAAAACAAAAAAAGGCAGGTAGCCTTGATTATCGTCAACTTGTAGGAGTTTCCTATCAAATACAGTACTATATTTTTCTCAAGATTGAAGAAAGAACAGATCTCTTAATATTAAAACAGGAATATGAAAATCAACTCGCTGCTAGCAATAATCCTTCTTCTAATTCCTCAGTCGAGTAAGTATCAAGTATACTGTGTTCCCCAGCGTTAACTGTAATTTTGTTTTGAAATTTTGCTAGCTGTAGCACTGAACACTACTAATTACAAAGCGGATAGACCAGATTCAAGTTATGGAACAGGCATTGTTAACACACAAATTCACATTATTGTTGACTACCACGGACAACAAATCTATATCTACAAGTCACTCTCAAATGATCCGAACAACCTAATCTACTATTATGTTCCAATCATGTTTCCAAAGAAGAAACTAAACACTAATTGGATTTGGACTTCTGGCAGAGGCGAGTTACGTCTAAATGTTATGTTTGGTAATGATGACATTGACGATATGGCACGAAAAAAAGTGGCCAAAACAGGAGAAACTGGAACATTTGATGTGGCTCCACTCATCATCGATTCATTTTCAGCTTTCATTGTGAATGCAAATAATAAGCCGGTGCCTGGTGTACACCCATTTCGTAGAACACATCCCAGTGATAAAACAATGACAATTAGATTTGAATGTTCATCGGAAGTCATTGCTAAGGAAGTCATGTCACGTGTGATTGATGGCGATTACGATGTAGAATTTGCATTCTTCTTTGCTGGTCTCAACAAAGTCTCAACAAGTATAATGTCAATCACCAGCGATTCATTAAAAAGTGTTCTCTCAAAAACAACAGCTGACGGAGGAAATACAAAATCAACCTATATTCATAGAGGTCAGGCCAACAAATTTGTTTCTACCTATTTGGCTAACGTTAGAAAGATGATTTACAAAGAAGATCCAAAGTCGAACACATCCAGTTTAACTGCTGGATTAGAAGACCAATTTGTTTCACTAATGCAACAAGGTCAGTAGCTTCTTATAAGTAGTTTGATATGTCTGAGATCGAGTTTTGACCAAAAGAGAAAACTTTGGTGCATTTTGCGTCCATGTTTCATTTCTTCTTTTAGGCATGGGTAACTCAAAACAAGAAAAATTAGATCTGAACATGTATGGTCAAGTTTGGTCTTCTAGTGACTTAAATCCTGATCGTCTTACTTCGGAACTCAATAAAATATCACTTATAATCAAGCGGAAACTAATTATCGTAACACTAGTGATAAATACTATGACTTTCATGAAGAATATGCCAAATCATTGGCGGTGTCAGCAGCATTTAAAAGCTCAGCTAGCATCCTTGGAACTCTATCAGGAAGCATGGACATATCTGGATCAGTTAATAAGGGTGAGTCGGGTGCTATCGGAAAAACAACGCATGATGCTATCTCTTTGACAGATATTAAAAAATATCTTGATCAGAAGTCGATAGAAACTGAATGGCAAGGAGAAAAGATTATACCGAAATCATTTCAAGTTTATAAACTGACAGATATCACTGACAATCTACAAGTTACTCTAATGGCAAAAGAATTGACCGCTGAGAAAACGAATAATGCAATGATACGAACAATGAGCACATTAAACCTACCGCCGACATTCGGTGGATTAACAGAAACAAGCGTCATTCAATCATCTACATGTATGATAGGTGAAATTCGGTTATATGCAGCTGACAGCCCTCCCCCTTTTCCTTGGCTTTTCTGTAATGGGACCGCAATTTCACGTATTGAATATCAACGACTCTTTTCTGTTATTGGTGAATCATTCGGAGCTGGAGATGGAAAAATAACGTTCAATGTACCTGATTTTCGCGACCGTTTCCCACTGGGTCTCAATCCAACCACAAGTCAGGTAGAGGGTTGGGGAAAAGGAGGAAATAAAGAACAGACACTCACAATTGATCAAATACCTACTCATCAACATAGTGTTGGTACATTAGTCACTACCAATGCTGGCACACATACACATAGCGTCTATGGTCCAGGCCATAATCATGGAGGTTCCACGGAACAAACCAGCTTCATCATAACTGGCGGTGGTTATGGCTACAACCACAGCGCCGGCAGGGGCAACGTCGGCACGTGGCATAAATACCATCAGCACGTTATTCCGATGGGACAAACTGGAATAACCCTCGGTTATGATGGCACTCATTCTCATTCAATTAACGGGTTAACAGATTCGGTTGGCGGTGGAAAATCATTCAGCATTATGCCACCTTATCAGACAATTGCTTATATTATCTTCACTGGCGAGAATTGCGCTTGAAGTATTGCTGTGCCCGTTAAATCTTCCTTTGTGCAACACCCTCACCCACACCCCTCAACTTTAACTTTGATTTTAATTTTGATTTTCTTCTAATTTGTTCATTTTAGTTGGTATTTGTAACCCTTACCTTGAATTAATTTTATTTGTAATGCAGGGCCCTGAAGAGTGTTTATATTAATAAATCAATACACGAAACGCGTCAGCGTCAGTGAATCTGCACTAGTCTCTATTTATTTATAAATTTATTTGAAAAAAATTATTCTTAAATTAAAATACGACAGAAATATCGGTTGCTGAAAAGTAAGAGTTGGGAGTAGCAGATTGACTTGTCTTCTTCGTTAAGAAATAGATTGATATATTTTTGATAAGATTTTACAAAATAAAAATATTGTACATATTCATATTACACAACGTTTTCTTTCTCTTATTTTCCGAAAACAAAAACAATAATTGTTCTTCAAGGCGAATATTTGCCATTATGAATGAAGCATTTTTTAAACACATTTATTTGCCAACTGTCACTATAATCACCGTCTTTATGATTATGTCCCAAATTATGAAGCATTTCATGTACAATAACTCCCCCCCCCCACAATAGACTGGATCTGAGCCGTCTTTACCGGACATGCCTTGATGATACTGATTTAGCTTAACATTAAATTCACCTTCGACCGAAAATTTTGATCTGTGAGAAATACATGAAATACAATTGATGGTGCCTCTGCCTAGCGTTTCTGTTTTTTCGTATATTGGATGAATATCAATTGTTGGAAATTGATCTTTCTCACCTCTCACTCTGAGATACATCAATTGATATCGTAATAAATCATGTCTACCATCGTAGTTTTTATGATTCTCAAGTTGAGAACGTTTCAAACACACCTCCTGCCAAAAAGTAACCTGATTTACCACAAATCTGATACATTTTTTGTTCGATTTCTGGTCTAACTAATCGATTAGCGACAATCTGCAATACATTTTCAATAATTATCTCTTCATCTGATGTAAAACTAGGGTGTGGGCGTGGGCGTGGGCGTGGGCGTGGGTGTGGGTGTGGGCGTGGGCGTGAGTGTGGGTGAGGGTGTGGGTATGGGTTCAGAGAATACAGAGAGCCAATCCCACACTCACAACCATCCACACCCACACCAACACCCGCACTCTTTTCAGGTTTCGTACGGTATACGAAACCTTCTTTTAGCCTACGATACCCTTTTTGGTTCGATATCGTACCATTTGTTTTTCAGTGTAGGTCATGGCAGCTGGACTTACCTCCGAAACGCCGTGTGATGCCTAGAATTTCTTGTCTTTTCTTATATATATTTTCTTTTATACTCTCATCTTGAACTAAAAAAATGTCGATACATGTTTAAACTGCGATCGAGTTTACTAAGTGACACTTAATCTAGATCATCCGACAGATCATCTAATGATTTTTGTTTTACATGTTCCACTAGCTGCTCTTCAATCTCGTCGAACTCAGTACTTTGTTGGATATGTTGTTCGTCAGATTGATTGTTCGTTAAGGAAATGGCTTGCATCATATTAGGACTTAATATGAATTGAAACAAAGAAACTAAATCATTGGAGATTTGGTTATTGGAGTATGATTGGTCACTTGTTGTTGCAATCAATCCGCCGTGATTTAAGCTCAACTGATGCTGCTCAGGATGACTGTCCACTAACATTATATTAATAACTTGAGGGTGTGTGGGGTGTGGCTGTGGCTGTGTCGGTGGGTGTGGGTGAGACTGTTTCGATAAAAAACACTAGCAACCATACGAACACCAACACCTATACCCATCCACACCCCACACCCACACTCACACCCATACACGATACAAGCACCATTGGCTATGAATATAACCAAACTAGAGAGGTATTTCCAAAGTCATCACCTAGCATAAAATTTTCTATTTTATCTTTGGTAATTATTGGTGACGCTCTTATAGGGCTAGGTGGTGTTCTGGTAGGGATAACGATCCTTCTCAGAAAGAATGAATCGACGAAATCAGGTGCATCTACTTAATTTGATTTTGAAACTTCCTTAATATTTCTAACGAATTGTGTTTTACTTTATCTTAAACAAGTTAATTTGTATTTGTTAGTCTTTTATCTCAACTGTTGCAGTCTAAATAAAAGAAACTTCTGTGTATTGCTACTTTGGTGTTTTTGAAATAATCGTCTGTAATGTAAGTGGGGATGTAGATAAGAGTGTTTGAAAAACGAATGCTCTCACTTATACCTAGAACTCATATCGGTACGCACGTTGAAATCAACATAACTCTCAGTCAAAATCAAGGCTGCCGAGATTATGACTACGATTTTAACTTATTTGTGGGTATAAGACTGCTCTGAACCCATATTCACTCAACCTAAAAACGTGTACAGAAGAAAAAATTATTTTTCAATGATTTGACGAGATATTTATTATAATCATTAATATACACTATAGATCTATTCACTTTTATTTACAATAATATAGTTCCATTATTATATTCTGTAACGATTGACGTTATCTAAAGCTTTGATGACTAATATATTCGTACCAAATAAAACAGCATTGTTAATTGTCGGTTTGTATGAACGGTTTGCCTTTACTCGTCCATCTTTACTAACACGGAAAAGACGTGAATTCCCGTAATCGATTACAAGCCATTCGTTATATTTGAGTACACAAACACGATTATTCCAGGGTGCAAAATTATATGCCGCATTAAATATGGTTGACCAGAGTGGATCGAATATTGATAAAGATTGAAGTTCTATGCGCTTTTTGTTGTTGGTTTCGTTTTCTATTATTAAAGCAAATGTTTCATTGTTATAAGCAATATTGTTGATAACCTCGTCGGAGTTACAACTTTGAGGAGATTTCCACTGTTCCATAAAATGAAATGACAATAAAAGATTGAATTGAAAAATATTAGAGCCTGATTCATTCGTCGTTAGAAATAAAGTTGAATCTGAGCATGTACACTGTAAAAAAGAAGCGCAGAATAATCAACCCTTGCCCTTGATTTTCCTTTTCATAAACTCTTGAGGGGTTTATGAGGATGGCATATACCCTTGAAGGGTTCATGATCCAAAGGGTTTTTGAGTGTAAGGGTATTTGAAGAGGCACAGGGTATATGGAGCTCTTTTAAGGGTTTTGCATTTCATATTTTAAGGAAAGCAGTTCATTATTAAACGATTAGGGGTAGATTAATAAACGCATTTTTCACAAACGTTTCTAATTCAGCAATGAAGGGTAGGTTATTATTCGGTTCAAAGAGAGGGTTTGTTATAACACGCTAGAGGGTAGATTACTATTAGATACTATTCAAAAGGGTATATTAATCTACACCTGGTGGTAGGTCATTGTACTGTTTCAGACAGGTTTTAACAATCATTTATACTTTTTCTCCATATCTTTTATATTCAAAGATATTTGTTAAAAATGATGCATCACATATTAACTTAACTTTTTACTAATAGTGTTTTCTTGTTTATATTTAGATCATCATGATCCGTTAATAAAATTTTGCAACCAANTTTTTTCAGGTATCAATCTATTGTCATTTTATAAGTAGCTTCTTCTCAGATGGACAAGAACACCTATTAAAACTTTAAATCCGTACTTTTATATCTCGTTGAATTACTTTCTGATCATACCCAAATATCGGAACGTTAGCACGTAAGTGTCATTTAGAATTTCTTTTATCTCTTTTCTATTCGAAAACATTTCTTAAAAAGAATTCACCATGTGATCAATATGCTTTTTCATTAATAGTGTTTTTTTGCTTATTTAGATTGATACAACTAATGGAATAAGCTCCTCACAAAGATTTTCCCCCTTCATCCATCTGTATTATTTCATCGTTTTATGTCAACCACAAATATGTGAGTATATCGTAGCTTGAACTCATATTTTTTATATTCAAGGCAGTGTCTGTTGATAAGATTCTTCAGATATTCATCTATTCTTTTTAATAAATCACTATTTTTCAGATCAACAATAATAACTAGACAGGAACTTCATTGTCGGGCTTTTTTCTTGACCAATTCAGTTTCCGATCATCTGGAAACATAGAATGAGATGACAAATAAGTTAGGTTACAGTTTAGTTCATATTTTTTGTAGCCAGGGGAAAACTCTTCAGAGATTTTCTTATTGCAATGCATTTATTATTATTATTTTTTTGTTTGCTTAGATGATCAACAATAGTTAGGATCGCAGTCGCGTATAATTTTTCTTTATTTTTCAGGTTCTTTTCAGCTTGTGCTTCTCAACATATTTATTTGGTATGCGTGATTTACAATTTTACTAGACGTCGCTTCTACTGAGGAAAGTAACAGCAAATGTTTTCAATATATTGTTGGTTTTTAATATCCAATCTTTTTTTATTTTAGTTGATTAAAATTAATATTCAACTTCGACGCAAGAAGTGCTATTATAAGTTTGTTGATCCAGGAAATAAATATTGAAGATGAAAATAGTGCAATCGAAGAAATTGATGAGAGAACTCGATAGGAATCGATCTAATCTTTAAGATAAAGCACGTTGCATTGATATTGAAAACAAAAACTTGGTATTTGCATTTTTTTTTGTTAAATTATATGTTCTACTTTTTGTTCCGATCGTAAAATCGAAAAAAAGGTAACATGTATCTTTGTGAAATTATGTTGAAAGAATTCGTAATGAAGGCTCAGTTGTACGTAAATGAATGGAATCAATTTATTTTAAAATTTTGTAAAATGCTCTCCAATACAAAACAAATTGGTGACAATAGAACTCTGCTGATTTGTATGCTTGGAAGGAGTCTAATTAATTTGATTGAATATTTTTGACGAACATTAGCCTTTTTTCGACAAGACGGGACTAAATAGGATATTTAGAAACTGCTGCTTTTTCACCAAATTATATTATTATTATGGATAGCCCTTATAAACTGGCATGTGTAATTATTTTCTCTATTAATTATTCATAAAATTTCTTATCGTTGCAATGTAAAATGTTTAATAAAACTTGTCTAGGAAACTACATAATATATAGCTTATATCTTACTGAAATTTAATTTGTATTTTTATCTATTATCTTTTTCTAGAAATAGTTTAAAAATTAAATTAGTTTTTATTGTTATTCACATTATTCCATTAAAAGAATGCAATGTGAATGTTGTCGAGAATAGAAAACAGTTATTTGTTTGATTAAAGAAAACAGTTATTTGTTTGATTAAAGAAAAAAGTAGAGCTATTACTGTGTGTCAATAGTAGTATAGCATCATTGTGTACAATTGTATCCGAAAAAGCACAAACGAACTAATCGTTTGAGCCTATATTTATTCAATACATCGGGCACAAAATCTTCGTAACTTTTAATGTCCGAAAAGACTTCAAATGACGACGATTGACGATTACGACGTCTACTCTTTCTATTCTTGTTCTTATTATTCAATGACTGATACATACATTGACAAGTAGTCAACGATGAGTTTAACGCTATTTTTCTTATTAAGTATGGTTCCATCAATAGTTCATAGTGATTGTGGTGGAGAATTTAAAATTGTATGTTATTTTTCATCATGGACTGGTATTCATCCAGAAGCCAAAAATTGTACACACATCGTATATACATTTGCAAGAATTGAAGATGATAATACGCTTACTGGTAAATATTTCAACGATTTCACAATAATCAATTCATAGTTTTTCGTAGGTGTATGGAATAATCCATTAAAAGATTTTAAATCTAATAAAGATCCGGATTTAAAAGTTTTATTAGCAGTTGGCGGTCAAGATTATGCTATTAAACGTGCAAATGAAATGATGTCAAAAGATGAATATCGTCAAAAGTTTGTTATTTCAACAACAAAACTTCTGCGTACACATGAATTTGATGGTATTGATTTAAATTTTGAGCCAAGTGAAGCACTAGGACCACCATCAACATCTACACCGCAATTAATTGAAGATAGAAAAAAACTATCGAAACTTTGCAAAGTAAGATTTGAAAACTTTACCGACATAAAAACACAGATAATCAGCGAATAAATAATTAGGATCTTCAAGAAGAATATGCTGAAGAAGCTGGTCGAACAGGACGATCACGTTTATTATTGACAGTTACAATATCAGGAATAAAAAAACAACTTGAATCTCGCTTTGATTTACAAGAACTTGCAAAGTTCGATCCTAAAAATTTGAATTACTGTTTTTCAAAAATTATCTTTACATTTGTCTAGATGTGCTGATTGGCTCAATATTCAAACTTATGATTATCGAGGTTCAAGAGATAAAATTGCTGAGCATCATAGTTCTTTAATGCAAGCAATCAATGCTGAATCTAACGAAAAAGATCTCAACCAGGTTTGTCTCGTTTTATTTATTATCGATTGATAATCAACCATTTTGATCATAGGATTCAGCAATTAAATATATTGTTAATACAGGTATCGAACCATGGAAATTATTAGTTGGTCTTCCAGCATTCGGAAAAAAATTTCGTTTGACAAGCGATTTACATGATCTTGGTAGTCCAGCAACATTTGTAGGCAGTGTGCCGTATACTGAAGTAAGAAGAGAAAAGCACGATTTCAAATTTCAGAATTTGATTTAAATCTATATGTTTAATCAGCTTTGTCGAAATATGATGTCCGGTTGGCAAAGAGTTTTTCTCGACGATCGTAAAGTACCAATTATGATCAAAGGTATAAAATTGACGAATAATTTTTTTTTGTTCTTGAAATTATCAAAAATTTGTTTTCCTAGGTGATGAAGTTATTGGTTATGATGATCTTCAAAGTATGGAATTAAAAGTAAGTAAATGTTTTCGAAAGCCAATCTATTCTTTTAAATCTCATAAAATAGATTAATTATGCAAAAGAACAACGTCTTAGTGGTATTTTTATTTATCCAGTTAATTTCGATGATAGTTCAGGTCAATCTTGTAATCAAGGAAAATTTCCTATTGTCTCACTTGTTAAACGATTAACATCGAATTATACTGTTTCATGTGTACCACTAACAACGCCACCTCTAAACACAACCGTAGCACCGAAAAATCGTACTAAAATAATAACTCCAAAATGGAAAGTGCCACGTCCAGATTATTTACCTACTGGCTCAGGTTTCATTAAACATCATCCTCCTCGAAAGCCATATAATGCTGGCTCTTTATTAACATCTATGTATGCAAGTGTTTGCCTTCATGCTATCTGTTTATTTCTTCTTATTGTTTAATTTTATGTTTTAAAGAAAAAGAAACCGAAACAACCTATTATGAAAACAAAAAGAATTCTTCAATGTTCATCGCGAATCTTTGAATTTAACTTTGACTCATTTTCATGAGATAATATGTCGAACATAATTCTATTTCCATACAAGTGACATTCACTTTATTACTCTGAAAACATATTGCATGAATTTGAAGTTTATGATGTATAACAAGCACTAGATACAATAAAACTTCATATGATGAATAAGTTTCTTAGTTCTGTAAAACAATTTTAACGATAATTGAATTGCTGTGTAAAGTGTACTGCAGTTCAATATTTGAAATACATAATTATGAATATTCATCTGTCAACAACAAATATCGAACTCATTGACATACATTCAATCCTATTTTTTTTCCTTCAAGCAATGAGGTGTTGAACGATGTTTGTTAAAACTGATAAAAAAATATTAATATTTCTCTCGATAAAAACTTGCTCATTTCCTCATAAAACTGATAGAAATAGCATTGCTTCGAAACGAAGACAGTTACATAAAGGACAGAGGCGCATAAGATACCCTATCGACCAATTTCAATTTTTTCAAGTGAACATAGTTAAACTAGATGGCACCCGAGTTTCACTCGACTACGAGATGCGGTGCGAAGCAAATACGCGTTACGTGAAGTCATTTTTTTTTCATTACATCATTCTAATCATCTGGAATCCTGAAAACGAAAAGTCATNGAACGATGTTTGTTAAAACTGATAAAAAAAATATTAATATTTCTCTCGAGAAAAACTTGCTCATTTCCTCATAAAACTGATAGAAATAGCATTGCTTCGAAACGAAGACAGTTACATAAAGGACAGGGGTGTATAAGATACCCTATCGGCCCATTTCAATTTTTTCAAGTGAACATAGTTAAATTATATATGAAATGAAAGCTGCCATTGAGACAAGCATTTTGATACTAAATTTCTCACGAAAAAAATGAATTTCAAAAACAGCTATGAACACTAACAAAAGTTGACTATTTGGCTGTTTCTCTTAAAAAGAGTCTCCCATTTTCGACACAAATATATCACACTAGAACTGTTCCCACATCGACCAGTCGATAGACATTTTTAAGCTGTTCAAAATAGGGTGATTAGAAAAGTGAAAAAACATCAGTCACTTCAT
>OENM01001654.1:13684-29271 GCA_900239745.1 Rotaria magnacalcarata | reverse complement strand
TATATAGTATGGGGGCTTGGTGAGCAAAGACATACTTGATGAACGATTCTTTTTTTAAATTTTAGTTGAATCTGAATTTTCCACGCAAGTTCTAGTATCGCATTTTGCAAATCTATAGTTTTATCTATTTTAGGATATAATACTTGGTCATGATAAAAATGTTTTCGATTGTACTACATTTGTTTATTGATTTTTAATTTTCTACTTGTGAATTTTTTTATCACGTTTGGTAAGTCCACTATGCAGAAGCAGTCATTTTTCTAGTGTCTATGCGTCTTTTGAGTAAAAAAAAACGATAGATAAGACGCGAAATTGGTACTGTGGAATTGCTCTTAGAAGTTCAGGTAATATAAAGTATTTCATTTTAAAATGTTTTTGATGCACTTATTCTTATACAGGTTTCGATCGTTTTATTTATTCGATTCTGATTTTTTTATAATCATTAGGATATAAAAATAACACAATTGAAAGTGGATATGAAGATTTTGTTTCACAAGTTGATTAGGCCCAAACTGGCCAATTTTTTGTCCGACGAAGGTAAACGAGCACGCAAGAAAGAATCAACAGAACCATTACTAACTTTAGCATGTGATCGAGATTAATAATCAATACTTTGGCTTATATAGAACTTAATCTAGTAATGATACTTTTCTGTCTTTTTTTTGTATATGACCAGTTCTTTATGCGCAAAAGTATTAATTCAGATATTTTCATATTTTTGTTTTGTAATATGTGCGCCATCTTTTTTATTCTTTGTATGAACGATTCTAAATATGAACCGATTATAAATGTAAATCAAATAAAAAAATGTAGATTCTCCTCTTTTATTAGTTTTTACTTAGCCCAATAAAGTAAAGCTACTGCAAATGAAGCAGTAATGTTGGAAAAAATAGTGCTTGGCGTTACTGGCAGTAAAACAAAACTTGTCGGATCCTAAGCTTTCCAGCATTTTCCGATTGTCGGATTTTACCGTCGGAAATCGTTGGATCCGACACTATCTTGAGGGTGTGGGTGTGTGTGTGGATGTGATCTTCATATCCTTCGGTACTCCACACACATCCACACCCTGTCGAATGCGAATGTATGTTGATCGTTGATTTGTAACCTTTTTCTCTTCTACATTGTATTCTCTATTATCATGGGCATCAATAAACGGAAAAATAGAGTCAAGTATGAGAATAGTGACATGTATGAGACAATCTTCATGTATACGGTTGTTGAGCCGACTAAAATCCGTAGAGATATAAGAAATACAGAGCCCTGTCATGTAGTTAGGTGTATTTGGTAACAAAGAAAAATAAAGAGAAATCATCCATGACTACGATCGAGAGTTGAAGTGTTTACTACCTCTTCATATTTTTCTCGATTGAGAAATACGAAAACGAATAACTCAGGTAGTAAAGAGATATGTATGGAAAAAGTGCGGCCATTTTACTATTTATTTCCCAAAAAATAATTATTTTTAAACGGAACTAACCTTTTCGAGAGGGAGTGAGCAATTTATAAAATCTTGATCAACACAAACTGTCTTAGAGTGATTCGATATAACGACAAAGAATTTTGTTGCTTCATTGTAATGGAAAATTAGCTTTATTAGCTGTGAGATTTTCAGTTCAAATAAAGAAGTAGCTCTAATGCTTCACAGAAACAACGTTAATGTAAAATCAAAATTGTTATTTTAATTTTGCTTCATCGTTACAATCTAGTCTCTTCAATATGAGAATGAATTCGATGCTTCTTTCACATTTATAATAAAAAACAGCTATGCCTTTGAATAAGATAATTGAAATTATAGAACCAATCCATTTTCGACTGTGAACTTCAATCTTCTTATTTTAAGAAATGATTAATGCTATCCGAACCTAAAATTAAACTTTCATTTACTTGAAATATTTAGTTGCTGTTTCTATATAAGCAATTTTTTAGCTTTAATTATTATATTCTATGTCAGATTCATGTTCATGTTATTATCAATGCCAGAATGAGAGAGAGAAGTGACCATTCAATGAAAAATAAGTTAAGTTAAGGGGATAAATGTGCAGAACCACAGAGATACAATTATGGTAATCGGGATATCGATTTAATAGGATTTTATAGATCATATGTAGCAAGTACTGAATAAGAAGTTTTCAATGCATTATTTTAAAAAAAATGCATTGCAATGTTCATTATTTCCTAAAATCGGCTACATGGGTAGTGTGAGTGCATGGATGTTACTATGATTCTGTTGTGTATCGGCGTATTTTCCTTTTTAGTGTTTAGCTATATTTCCTAAACCAATTCACATCCATACTCTGCTCATCAAGTTTTCAATCAAACAGAATGTGGGTATCGATATCATGAGTACAATTTCTGAAGTACGGTGCGTCATAATTTGCTGAAATGTGTCAGAAATAGTTAATTTAGGTTTTCTTTTCTAAGAGTTAATCGTGTATATTTTGTTGATACAGTCGATTTTCGTCTACAAGCTATGACTCGATCCTATACTTCATAGTAACTCCTTGAGAAATGAAAGGATGAATTGAAACATTATCGCGTTGCATACTTTTTTTTCACATTTTAGATAAAAAAAAACTTCATTTATTAACCAAAGTTTTTTTTTTTGACAATTCCTTATCATTTTTTTCTCTGTATCATATCTAACATATATGGGGCTATAACCCTCAAACTACAATGTATAGTTTAGAATTTAGGTGAAACTGTTCTACTTTATATAGTACTCATTAGATTTTCTATTATTACTCTCATTTAACTTTAAAAACTAATGAATTCAAACTCTCAAATATTGGACTTAGATCCATTTGTATCTTATTATCAAAATTCGCTTTGCAATTTACAGACTACTAATAATGAACTACTGAGAGAAATTCTTCAAAAGAATCATTCAAGTGCATTCTACATGGATCGGAAAATACTATGCTTACCAACGCACGATCTGTCTTCTGGTGAAAGTTTTTATGCATCTATTGATGAATTTCGAGAAAAGATTCCATTGACAACTTACAAAGACTATATGGATTATATTGATCGAATGGTTGTCGAAGGAGAAAATAATGTTCTTTCATCAGAAAATCCAGTTTATTTTAGTATGACTTCAGGAACGACGGCAAAAATTAAACTCCTTCCTGCGACTGCAACTACCATAAAAAAACTTAATGAATCAGTAGCATTGGGATTTTATATTATTCGCAGATCATTTCCTTCTTCGTCATTTTCATCTTTTAATCAACGAGTATTCGTCTTACAAACCGGAATAAAACCTAATATGTTTCCAGTATCAAAAGATGGCATACCAATGGGTCCCATTAGTAATCATTCATCGGCTATTGGGTCGCTTTCTCGAACTTTTTCATCGGTACCTGTTAATCATACTCTATCATTGGATATTATTGTAGAAATCACCGATTTTGAGACAAGTGCATTCGTTCAATTGGTTTTTGCGCTTGTCAATTGGAATATTTATAGCTACCGAGTTACATTTGCTTCCGGCTTCATTCATACTGTCAATATCATTGAGAATTACTTCGAAGAAATTAGTCTTTGTATTTCGACTTATAACTTCAAGTATAGTTCACTTGTTCAAAAGAATATTTCTGATCCAGCTTTCATATCGACTTTGAATCAGAAATTGCACGAAGTAATTGTTGAATATGGAGGAGAGACATATGGATTGGAACGAGCTAAACATATTCGAAATGAGTGTTCGAAAAAGAAAGTTCCTGGTATTCTTCATCGCCTCTGGCCAAATTTAATGTTTGCTACAACGGCGATCGGAAGCACGTTTACTATATACAAACCGGATATTCAATTTTATTGTGGGGATCGATTACCTTTAATAAATTTAACTATCTATGGGTCAAGTGAAGGATTTTTTGGTTCTCTTGCAAGTATTCACACGGACGAGTACTTCCTATTGCCAACACATGCATTTTTTGAATTCATCAAAGAAGAAGATATTGAGCAAGTAAGCTATTTAAAATTCGAATCTGAATTATGGCTTACAATTTCTATTTTCTTTGCGTGAGAGTGAATATATTACGCAGGCGTCAAATCGCCTTTTGACTAAGTATGTATTCAAGCAACAGGCTCCAGTCATTTATTAAACAATCTAGAATAGTCTGGTCTTCCAGATCTTCTAAAGAGATATATAGGGTTATAACTGTTACTATCTCGTATTGCGGTAACAACTAGAAATGTAAGCCAAATGTCAAACAGCGACAGTGGGAAATGGTTTTATATTTCTGTGAATACTTGGCCACTATTCATTCAATTTTTCATAGTTCTGATTGTGGATAGAAATTGGGAGCATATTTACACTAAAAAATATAATCCATACAACACATTCACATTGACCCTCGTGCAGATCTTCAGTTGAAGTAAATGGAAAATGTTCGATCACATATTTATCGATGCCAGTGGTTACTGGTAATTCCTTCTATGACCAAAAGAATGGATGGAAAAAGGCAGAAAGGAAAAACGTCGAAAGGAAAAATATCGAAAATAAAAATGTCGAAAACAAGAATATGAGGTGAAAATAAATCTGTAAAATTGAAATTAAGGATGAGAAAGATTTCTGCTTCAATATACTGTCGTTTTCAATCTTTCTATTTGTCTACATTTGCATTATTTTTGTTTTCGATATTTTGATTTTCGACATTTTTGCCTTTCGATATTTTTNCTTTCTGCCTTTTTCCACCATACCGACCAAAACTTTACACATCCAGTAATAATCCGCTTTTAGAAAAATATAGCGGATGGATATTTTTTTGGCTTGCTTTTGCGGTATACATAGATAGAAATTGGCATTCTTCATTGTTGAAAAGAGAAGAAGAAAACGCATCGAATTTTATGTTATATAAAATTTTGGCTTAGCCTTTTTTGTGAGGTTTTCAATCTAGCTTTTTGAAAATCAATCTACTCGGGCAGGTGACTATAGTCAGTTTGAAATTATTAGTGATGCCGTTTAATAAACTATTGAAGAGATGCAAGACTGGAGAAATCTTAGGCTTTTCGACTGTAACATGCAGAAATTAATGATATTAATATTCAAAAACCTAAGGTAGCTTTTCCATACTAATATCTATGAAAACAATCGCCTCTAAACTTTTACAAATATTATAAGCTAACAGTTTTTTATACTCTTTTCGAAAAACTCATAAAAAAGATTTCAAAAATTATTAGAAGAAATCCATTATATGTTTTGCTTTTTGATGTATTGTCATCTCCTCTTTCCAATAATGAAAACAGCAGATTTCCATCTTTTATGCTTCAAATACAATTTCAGAAACATTCACTCACCTTGTTGTTCAAAAAGTGCATTTCAATAGCTATACTAGTAACAGTAACAATTCTTGTATACCTCTACTTAGGGAATCTGCAAAAGATAAGCTATTGCAGATTGTTTAAGGACACATTGAAGTCTACTATTTGAGCACATATTCGATCAAAAAGTGATGCAATTTGGCATCTGAACATGTTCTCTTGTGAGTCATCTTTATCGGCAAAGTTCATATAAATTTCCAGTGATGAAAATGATGTTGGGAAAATGTTTTATCAGCAAATTTTATAGGCAAACTTTTTTCTTTGAATTATATCTTATAAACAATTCTTATTTGAGCAGACAAGGCTCTTTCGATATTTGAAATACCTATTTGCTACAATCAGTAATGGAGAAAAGTTTGCGATATTAACGTTTCTAATATTTGATTTTTTCTTCAGACTCAACCAAAAACTCTTCTCGTCTCAGAGATTGAACCAGGACATCGTTACGAAGTAGTGTGTACGACCGATGCAGGCTTGGTTCGGTACAGAATGGGAGATGTGGTCAATTGCACGCGATTTCTTTGTCGAACCGATGATTTGGTTCCATTACCCACAGAACCAGTAGAGATTCCACGAGTTCCTCTCGTTTCTCTTGCATATCGTGCTGGATCTCTTTTGGATGCATTTGGGGAGAAAACAAATGAAATACATTTAATGAATGCTCTTCAACAGACTATTCATCAATGGAAAAATCAAGGAATACCAGTTGACTTTTGTGACTTCACGTCATATCCAAAGTTAGATGTATTTCCGATGAAATATGTCATCTTTCTCGAGTTGTCTGAAGATCAAGAATGTAAGATTGATGCGCGACAACTTCAAATTCTTAAGACTACCGCTAATGAAGAAGTTGATCGACAACTTGGCAAAGCTAATGAAGTTTATCAAAAAGTACGACAGTTTAATATTCTTGATCCACTTGATTGTATTCTTGTTCGAAGTGGAACATTTTCAATTTTCTTACGCAAATTCTTGTGGACCAATCGTTCTAGTCCTGTGCAAATTAAACCTCATCGTCTGCTAAAGAATGAAGAGCATATTCGATACTTTTATGACCATAAAATAGATACATCATTGTCCTAATCATGGCTATGATCAAAGCAGTTTTCAATTGATTTATCAGTAATTTTTTTAATTAAAATAATTGATTTGCTTAAAATTATAAAATGCTTAGTTTTACGCTTGATGAAATGTTCTCCTCAAAAGATGTATTCTATTGATTAATAGACAATACGAGACATAAGGGGTATGGCTATGAGTGTTCTTTCAAACAACAACCATACTCGCAGCCTAGACTTAGGTGAATTTTAAAAAGGTTGAAGTATTATTTTCTGACTTTTATATTGAAAAAGATGCAGGACATGTTTAACTAAGCAATGTATATCGAATATATCAGATAGATTATAGTTAACTAAGAAATTTGATAAATTCATTAATTCTACTAAATAGTTGAATGTGACGGTGTAGGTATAGATGTAATTGTCACTTTTCTCTTAACTTACATCAACACTGAGAATAGATGGGAAAAGATAGAAAATAAACATAATGAAAACATCAACCTCACTCTTACATCCACATTTCAGCCCTCTATTTTGTTTTCGATATTTTTCCATCATACCACACTGACACGTCACACCGAAAGTACAAACGAAATCTTGAACACAACAGTATGTGACTCAATCTTCACTTTCTTTGATGTAACTAGTAGTCATTTCTAATCATTATTTTCAATTCATAACTGTTCTTCTTTTTTACAATTAGATTTCTGTAAAAATTTCTCGTAACATTCGTTCAAGTATGATTCTTTTCCCAATCTTAGTTATTACATCGAAGCAACTATATAAGATGTGTGTGTATTCACCTTCATTTGGTATTTTTTGTACAGTGTGAAATCCGTCAAAATAAAGGTTTTCCTTTTCGATTTCTCTTCCAGAAAATCTTCATTCGTTTGCAAAAGATTCTGACAGACAACGAAATGGTTCTTTGCCTACTTCTTTTTCTCGATAATGTAAGAAACTAAGTTAGTTTCATTGTACGTTTTCGCTTCGATGAATACGTGATAATGATGGATTTCATATATTCTTGAAAGTCATTCATACATAATTCATTGGAAAATATTTTCGTACTTCCGAGTTTATCACGAAGAAAGATGTGAAAGACACGAATGACATCTGAATTGTTTATTGAACAAGAAACATCCAGTGTAATATAACTATATCATCCAAAAATTTTAATGGATTCAATGATCTTATCCAGGGTGACAGTTTGCCTGATACATTTTGCTTGCTATTAGGATAGAAAAAGGAAATTCGCTATTGAATTTTTCACTATTCTAATACAACGAACACGACTCATCGTAAGAAGAGAAAAGTTAATCGACGTTGATTTCTTCATCAAGTAATAATAACTTAAATAAATAATTTATTTCTTGCACGTCGAATCATGGTAACAAATACGAACGATATGCTTTTCAATACGACAATCATTTTATCTGCCGAGTCCATGAAAGATACTGCCCAGATATTTGCTCCTCGGAGACACTCGGTTTCTAACCGTATTTAACAAAAAGGTAATCAGCACGAGATTAAGATACACATTTATCTATTTGAGGGCATGGGTGTATCGGTGAGTTTGTCAGTGCGATTTTTGGCAAATGGTTATTTTCCTCACTCACACCCACGCCATCAATCGAATGGAAGAAGTATCGAAAAATGATCATACAACTCTTGAGTACTTCAGTTCTTTATTTGGTCTTTACTACACCAATCTCACTCAATCCTATGGCATAAGCTGTTGGATTGCCGCCGGTTAATTTCAAATGACGTCAATCAAATCAAACTTTTCTCGTTTACTGGGACTATGGAATCTGCATCTTCGTGCCCTTTATTATAATACTATCATTATCCGTAATGAAAAAAGTTTTAAATCATTGCTTACGATTCACTAGGCACCGTTAGCGACAACAGGATCGTAGAATGTCTTATTGAATCGAAGAAAAAATGTTTACAATAATAAGAAGAGAAGAGAACCAATTGAATTCTGATTCGAAAAACAAAATAATTACACAGGTAACGCGTTCCAACTGTAATCTATTGCTTTATCTATAATCCTGTGCATATATCGAATAGAAAGTGAAAGGCGTCTAGAAATTACTTCCTACATTGCATGAGAAAAGCTCAATTGAAAGAGGTTTGGTGTGGAGTTATCGATATCGGAACGATTTCAGTCTACACTAATAAAAACCGTAGAATAATAAACCCTTTTAGGGTTTATTAAAGTATAACGTACCACAAACCCTTTTTAGCGTACATGAAACATTCCTAAACCCTTTCCTAAACCCTTGCAAGGGTATATGAAAAGGTATATTGATTTCCTAAACCATTTCATATACCCTTCCGGAGGTTTAAGAAATACTTACTGTTGGATGAATTGCCGGGCCAACTCTAAATAAAAGAAAAAAATATTTTATTTTAAATTTTTACTTACTTATTCTTGAATCAATTGTTCGACGACGACATCGAGATAAAATAAAAGATAATCTTATATAAAATTGAATACTTGCTTGTTGTTGAACCAATCGTTTGATAATATCTAAATAAAATAAAACATAATTTTATTTTGAATTTTATACTTACCCATGCTGAACCAATTGTTCGACGACGATATCTAAATTGAATAAAAAATAATCTTATTTTAAATTGTATATTCACTTGTTGTCGGACCAATCGTTCGACGATATCTATATAAAGCAAATGAATGAATTTTCTTAATTTTATGCTTACTTATTATTGAACAAGGTGTTCGATGAAATGTAAGCCATATTAATAAATAAGTTGAATTTTATATGTACCTATTGTTAAACAAAAATAAAAATCCTTTTCGTGCAAGTCAGAGGTGGGCAAGTCATGTCAAGTCTGACTTGACTTGACTTGATTTGACTTGTTTGAAAAAAATATGGATCTGGTTTGACTTGAAATTGTTTTTTGCGACTTGAAAAATCTCCGAGTTGACCAACTGAGACAAGGGTAGAAAAATAAACGCTTGACTGTATAATAATAATCCCTTTTCGTGCAAGGGTAGAATAATAAACCCTTTTTTATTAGTCCTAAACCATTTTGATTTTCAAATGCCCTTCGAATCAGAAGTCCTTCAGCTCAGAAACCCNGGTTTAGGAAAATTTTTCTTAAGTACTAGGGTTTCTTATTCAACGATTTGCTTTTAACAGTCTATGGTAGACTCAAATTAATGCTGAAATGATGTCGGCTCATGTGAAAACGAATTTAAAAGCTCATGATTAAAACAACTCCTTTAATATATTTCAATCTAATCCTTATCCCAATTTGTTATTTATAAATGTGAACGGCATAAAAAGTATTTTTGATCAATTCCTTTTTTAATAATGGCAAACGCTATTGAGTACCTTTCTAGAATTTAATTGCTTATTAACGTGACAACTATCGGATGCCTGATTGTACCCGAAACAATTGAAACTAACCAAGAAACTGAAAATAACTATTTAAAAAAACTTGAAACATGAAGGGCGAGTTTACAATTACTTTTAATATTGACATATATATATTAAAATCTTTTTTTCCAGAGAACTTGATATTGATAATGATGATCTAATTAAAAGGATATCTAAAAGTAATACCGACATATTAGTGTTGTCCATATGGTTCAGCAGCAAATTATATTCAAGGCCATGAACAACAATAGATCTCAACATTTGAAACAGAATCACAACCACAATCGGCAATGTGTAGTTCAGGTTCTTCGCATGCACGTTCACTAACAACAATTCGTCCAGGAGGATTTTGCATATGCAACTCCACTAATAGCATATGATGCAGGTTTTACACTTGTGCCTCCATCAGCATATCAACATGAAGCATTAAAGGTTGATGCTTCGCAAGAACAAAATGAAAAAAAGTAAATAAAATCTCTTTATTAAAAAGTAGTGGCATTTCAATTTATTTTTCTCTTCTAGATCTGATGGAAATCATAATACTCCAAAATTACCACATTAACCTTTTTTAAAGTTTGATTTAAAAGTAAAATAAAAAATAATAAAAAAACATATAAGAAAAAAATTAGAATTACATTATTGATGGTGTGGGTGTGGCTGCTAGTTACTCTTTTCTCAGGACCGTGACGTCACCCATACCCACACCATCAATCAAAACCGTTCTTCAGCATTGGATGTTTTGAAAGTGCTATTGTCTGCAACAGTAGTGTTCGTTGCCATTCGCTTCATGGTCACTGTACTCCTTTGTGCAAGACCGTGGAGCGATCCAGTCATGAGGATAGCTCTTGTATCCTGGTGGGCAACCCGAACAGTTTCGTTTGCAATTGTTGACAACACACTTCCCCGACCAGCTACATCGACTCGTGTCGCAACAGAGCCGTTTGCGATTGTTAATTAAAAATCCGACCGCTCCACATCGATCTTTTTTCATGCTGACATAACCCGGCCAACAACTGGCCTTGTTAAAGGGCTCACAGCCTGTCCAACCGCATGCTTCTCCAGCGCGTGTGAATCGAACAAATGCCAAGAGAACGGCGAGCACAAGAACGTAGATATGAGCCATTACTAGAAAAGGGAGATGATTGTTTCAGTTTGATGCACACAGTGAATATAATACATAGACATAGGCCATGTTCTATGAGACGAATTATTTGTCAAAGTTTAACGTAAGTGACAGTAACACTTCTGCAGTTTTTTCACGTTTTGAGCATGTTTTCTAATCTTAATACTAAGGACACTCCTGCACATAATGAAAACTAAGTCGGAAGCGGAAAATGCTCTTTTTTGGCTCTTTTTTGGACACTTAGATGCTAAAGTGTGCCTTGAGAGCCAGTTAGCAAATTCGTAAGATCCATTGATTACGATCTTGCTTATGCTTTCAGGCACACTTTGTCTGGGTAAATATCTTCTGAGAAATTTAAAAAGATGTTTTGGACCCATATAGAGTCCCAATGTCTATAGAGGATAATAGGTAGCTAGAAGAAGGACTCGCTTTTGAAAGTTGCAAAAAATAGTTCTGAATGTGAGGTTACAACTACTTCGCGTGTGTCCTCTTCACAGGGTATATGTCTCGAATGACAGAAAGAGGGAAGAGAGAAAGACAGAGAGTAAACAATGTGGCTATAGATGGCGTCACGGTCCTGAGAAAAGAACAAATAACACGCACACACGTCCTAGTGAGTTCAGGTAATTAGATTCAAATTCGAACCCAAACCTATGATTATATCATATCTAAACACAACTCACAAATGGCTTCGGTTCGGTAGATTTATAATTCGCATTGAAGGTACTGATAAAGTTCAATACTGAATGCTCGAATTAACCAAGGTTTTTCATACTTTTTGTGAAACACGATCTGAAAGGAGTGTTGAAGTATATAGGGTAGAAATTTGGACCCCCCCCCCACAGACAGGGACAGAGAAATTAATTAATTAGTTAGCTGATTAATTAATTAATTAATTAATTTCACTGTCCTGGTCTGTGATAGTTTCTCAGGTCTCTGTCCCGGTCTGTGATGGTTTCTGATGTATCTGTCCCGGTCTGTGATGGTTTCTGATGTATCTGTCCCAGTCTGTGATGGTTTCTGAGGTCTCTATCGCTGTCTGTGATGGTTTCTAGAGACTCCATACATCATAATATAGACCGTAATAGAGAAGCTCCACAGACCACCAGTGACAGTAATAGACGAATTCCAGAAAAGAAGTTTCATCGTGTTTCACACTTTTAATCCCAAAGGGATTGCGCTAACAGCTTTTTCTATTCATTCTATTACGATGAATGTAAATTATAAGAGAGAGAAGAAGGAAAAAACATCCAACCTATCACTGTTAACAGCGTTGTAAGAATTTTGATATGAATATGTGCGGATGTGTGTCGATACTATATCTATGGCGTGCGAATTATATATTGTTTATGTTTCAAATAGTTACTGATAAGTCGTTCTCTATTAATATAAAGAATTTCATCACTCAAATCGATAGGGGCTTTTCTCATCTTCTCTGGATACTTAGTTGTCTTCTCTTTGACGACGGATAATGCTATCTCTTTTTACATGATAGAGAGTATCAGTATGCTATGCGTCGCATCAAAATAATCAACAAGACAACGAGAAAAATGTGCCTTTCTATTTTATGAATATAAGAATCTCTGATACAAGAGTATAATCTATAAGATTTGTATGTTTACTGACGAAAAGTGTAATCATACATATATTCAATAAGGGGTTTTTTCTCTCTCGTATTCTGTGATCGTTATAGATAACCAAACGGGAACAATCTCTCATTATGGCAACCAGCATTATATGAATTATAATGCTTCTTTTGCTCTGAATCTTTGATATTTTCAATAGCAGAGCGATCGAGAAGAAGAGCAATCAGGAACTGAGGATATTCATCGAACGAAATAATGAATTAATTACTTATGTTAAATAGTGAGCGCTGAAAACAAGAGAAAAGTTACGGCAACAAATCAATCGTTCTTTTCATACTATATGTTCGCATCATCGATAATGCCAATCATTCTTTATTGACGTATGGCAGAATAGAGTTGTTGAGTCACTCGAAACAGTGCTAATGAGATATTTCAAGGATTATTTTCTGAAAAGAGAATGCTGAGATATGATTTATTTCGTTCAAGATAAATTTTGTAAATGGTTCGCCTATCAAACTATCCGAAAACAAGCAAAAAACGCTTCGTCTTCGCATGGTCATGACAATAGATAGTGCCTATTTTTGTCCACAGAGTCAGAAAAGTATCTCGAAAAAGTAAATACGAGAAGAAGCTCTGATATTGATCGAGTACTTAAATTCACCAAATTGGCTGTCTGCCAATCTGAAATATCGAAATGTGTTATCGTTTGCATTTACATTAAAAAGATATTTTAAATATAGAGAAACGAAAGGACAGAAACGGAATTATACCCTCAATCTCACACCCAATCTGTTTTTGAAATGATTGATCTTCACCATCGTTTCTTCAACAGTTAAACAGTTAATTTCTCAGTCACATTTCTATTAATCGTCTGGTAGTAATTTTCACCTAACTTTTATGAAATATGTTCCTTACCTTCGATTGTGTAGTAGTATGTCGTCTTTGTTTTGAAAAAAATAATGAAAGACTAAATGGTAACCATCTTCTTATATACAGCCCTTCTTTATCTTTTTCTTTTTCTTTTATATCCGAAATTGGTATGTTTCGGGTTTCCCCCACTTTATGATAAGTATCTATTACATATTACGTATGAGAGCGAAGATCAAGACCTTTTAAATATAGCTTCCATCGATTACAAAAAGGAAACTAAAAAATGTTATCTTTTAACATGTAATGTGATACCGATCATGAAGTGGGAAAAAAACAAAACGTAATTTCCATTTGAAAATCACAAAAAAAAACAGCAAGGATGTTGCTGTCTTACTCTGCACGTATCCACATCGACATCCCCTCAAATCCTTTGTTTTTTCAAATTCAATTGCTTTATCTTAGGCGTTAATTTTTAGAGTAAGAAAAATAAATAACGAATTTACAACTAGAGATGCACCGATTCCTACACTATGCTTTTAAAAATGACATTCTTTTGCCATAAAGACTTGCGCTATATACGAATTTTTTACATTGGTTTTGACGAGTTTTTCATGCTCTATCGGAATCAGTCGTCAAAATCCATCCAATGTAGAATAAACCTTTCGGGCTCGGTGTGGAATCGGTCTAAAAGTGAAAATATAAAGATTTTTTCGACCGATTCCAACCGATTCCAACTGAATTACAGATTTATCTTTCGCATTAGCATATTCCTGAGGATAGATTTGAAAAGAGCATTCAAAACTGAGCAGAAATAATATGAAAAATCTATCAGAATCTCATAGCTCCAAGCTTTTTTCAATATTTAAAACGTTTCTAAGAAATTCTAGGAATCGGTTGGAATTGGTTTTTCTCTGATTGCAAAAATATTTGCTCAGCATTCACATTTGACATACTCTGGTAGATTTTTCATATTATTTCTGCTCAGTTTTGAACGCTCTTTTCAAATCTATCCCCAGGAATATTCTACTGCGAAAGATAAATCTGCAATTCAGTTGGAATCGGTTGGAATCGGTCGAGAAAATCTTTATATTTTCACTTTTTGACCGATTCCACACCGACTCCGAAGGTTTATTTTACATTGGATGGATTCTGACGGCTGATTCTGGTAGAGTATGAAAAACTCGCCAAAACCAATGTAAAAAATTCGTATATAGCGCAAATCTTTATAGCAAAAGAATGTCATTTTTAAAAGCATGGTGTAGGAATCGGTGCATCCCTATTTACAACAAGTACGTCGTATATTATTAAATTTGAATATCTATAATTTTTGTTTCCCTGAGAAAAAATGAAATATTTATTTCAACATCGTTATAATTATCATCATTTGACAACGAATTTTACCCTTGAATTAATCTATAGTAACTTCTAGATCTTAGTTTATGTGAAGATTATGATAAAACAGATTATACTCTATCCAAGCCATGTCTTCTTATTGAACTTGAAAATCAGCTAATAAAAGCGTATATGTTTCAAAAGGAAACAAAGGCTGTCGAATTTCTTTTAAAATAGTTTCTTGAATCTGTGAAGAAAGATATCAAATCCATCTATTTTTATATTTTATAATCAGTGAAATCTAATAAATTGATGTGAAAATAACTTCTTATCTATTTCTTATACAGAATTACGCAATAGTTGAACCCAAAATTGAATCATATCCCATGTAAAACATTTTCTTGATTTAACGAACAATGCTTATGTGAAAAATCGTTAACAATTTAATGATAAAATATGTTACCTTTTAGACCTTCGCAACGCGCTAAATTTCTATAACTTACCTGTTAAAACATCTTGAATAAATTTTACAACTTGTCAGGGGAGTAGGGGTGTTGGTCTTTTCATCACCCCCACATCTACACAACAATGGCAGTTTTTCGAGTTCTATCGACCGCAGATCTAAAAAAATACGAGAAAAGTTGTGAAACAGGGTGAAAAGTTAAGAATAGTAAAAACTTTCATAAAAATGCTTTGGAGGACCACAGCCACCAGTATCGATGAGATCATGAATTCAAGTCATCTATGTTCGTGATTGTGGTCCTTTACAGCATTTTCATGAAAATTCTCACTCTGTTGCACAACTTTTCTCTTGTTTGTTTTGAGATCTCCAGTCGATAGAACTCGAAAAACTACCGTCACGAGCAAAATTTGACGTTGCAGTTGAACT
>OENM01001654.1:0-13151 GCA_900239745.1 Rotaria magnacalcarata | reverse complement strand
GCTTCGTTTTTCCTTTCAGAAAGGCAACGAAAGAAAAAGGCCACTTCTACACTAACGTAGGTTGATAGTTACATCATACTCAAACAACAGATAAACATGTTTCTTTTTTTTAGTGAAATAACATTTTTAGTTTGATGCTATGAAATGCGCAATGTTGATTTCATAATTGGCACTAATTCACCGATATCCTCTGGTGACAATGTTCGCAATATATTATTTCGCATTTGTTCGTAAACTACTTGCCATGATATGACATGACGAATGAGTTCACTAAATAAATCAACTGCTTGTTTGTATCCATGCGTAGTTTCCATGTATTTCCACAATAGTTCTGTGTAATCATTTTGAACGCGATGTGCAGACATTATATCATTTAGCAATGGTTCATCATGATCACTGATTACAGAAAAACCTTTTGTAAGAATAAGTATAATAACTGTTAATTCAATGATTTTTCGATCCCGTTTCGCTATATTTAAAAATGCACCAAAAATCTTTGTTGTTTGCATACTAATATTATAACCATGAAGTACTCGAAAATATTGTACATTCGATGGTAGATCGGAATCACTTTCAATGAGTTGCTGAGTTTCTATATTATATGAAAGTGCACTGTTGATACCAAGAACTGTTAAAAGATTATATTTAATCAAAGTAACTTTATCATCAACATTTAATTGATTAAATTCAGGTATTTGTTTGAAGAATGACAAAAGTCGCATGACCGATACTGAATGACTATTGAGAACGTCCAAAAACGTTTGTGCATGCATCGATGGATCCCATGGGAGACCATTACGAGCCGCTAGGATACAAATATATCAAGATGAAAAGGAAAAAGATTCACAAAAATACTCGCTCACCAAGCTCGATACGATTTTGATAAAAACATGATATAGTTTCTACACGCTGTAAATCTTCCGGACTGAGTAATGTTTGTTGTGGCTGAGATGATAAAAGATCGGTAAAATCTGTGAGAAGAATATCTGTTTCTGTAAGCATAAGTAACTGAAAATAATCAAAAAGTAGATAAATGAAATGATTTGTTTTTTAATATTTTTACACCGTCCGAAAATGTGGATGATGACAATTGAAATTCTTGTTCGTTTATCTTAGAATTTGAATTCAATGCTAAATTTCGATTTTCTTCTATTTGACGACGTTTTGCTGCTTTTTGTTCAACCTAGAATTTAGGTTTATGAAAGATTTTTCTTTTGCATAACTGATACCGTCAAAAGCCGATCACGCTGCATTCCACTATTAAAACATTTGGATAAACGACAGGCCGGACAATTACGGCGTGTTTGAAATGTTATTTGACAATCATCTTTGTACATACATCGAAAAGCAGCCTAAATATAAAAGAAACATATAGAAAACAAAAGAATTGTATATCGCCTGTAATTTTAGGCTTTGAAGTATAAAATGAAAACCTATAGATAGCTTCTGCCTCTATATTCCTATCCAAAACAAAACAAACTTCTCGTGAGATAATTTTCAAGCATCTTTCCATTCGAGAAAAGTTTCGGCTCTATTATTTCTTATTCTTCTATCTCTATAGTTTTTTTTTTGATTAATTTCTAAAGCAGAATTCGACACAGAGTCGTGAAAAAATTTCATATTTCACAAAAATACAGTTATCTATGGAATTTTCGAATCTTAATTTTGATATTGTATTCCTGGGAATTCATGAACTGTAGAGATTAATAACTTTAAAAAATATCTACAGCGCACAAATCAATTATTTTATTCAATTGTGCAGGTCAAGTGAAAATTCGATGCATCATACTTTTCGATTTTCACATGCTGAGTACTCTTAAAAATTTTAATCTAAACACCACAAACACAATGTATTTTTTTCCGAAACTTACAGGGTCTTTTCGAGCATTACGACGAAAGAAAGCCTTACAACTTTCGCATACAATTGCACCAAAATTGTATCCACTTGCTGGTGACCCACAAACAACACAAGTCAAAGAACCATCTTTAGTTTTATTCTTTTCACATGATGATTTTGCCTTGCTCTAAAAACAATAAATGATTCTTCTCTATCAAAATAATCTGGCACTAACCTGTTTATCAGGCTTTTCACTATTGTTATCTTCGGACGGAATAACAATTTGTTTTAATAATGACACATTGTTGCTTTTTTCAATTTGATCAAGAATATTTTCATCAGCGGTAATAATCATGATTCGTTTTCGTTTTGGATCTGTTGTTGGCCATGCGTTAGATGACATGATTAGGAAAATTTATTTTATTTTTCTAAAACAATCAAATTTCCAATACATTAAAATCCTCTGAAAATGAAAACAAAAAATATTCTCCACATTGTACCAATCTTCTTACTCAAACAGCCTATGAAAGGAAACAAACAAATATTAAATAATCATGTGTCGAATATAATACCAAATTCCATATCGTATAGAATCTGAAAAGTATATATATATATATATCACTTCAAATGATTAGCATACAGATAAATTCAGTCAGTTAAAAGCGTGGAAAATGTGACAAAACAATAATGTCGTTCAACATAAGCACACAGGTGGCGGATTCATAATGGCGATACAATCGAAACGCTTGTAGTGATAAATAGATACCATCAAAGTGGATTACAAAACAAGAAAAATAATAATGGAAATAAGCCGAGAAAATGACTGATTTTTTAATATTTTCTCTAGTCAAATCTCGTCATTATTTTTAGTTCTGTTTAATCATTTTTTGTTTGCACAACTGTAGTATTCTAAGTAAAATTTTACGGATAGTCTACCCATCTTTTCGATGAATCTTCTCTTTTAAAATTTGTTCATCTACATTCACTTTCTCATCATGTCTTGTACAGCTCATTTTAAAAAGTTTAATGAAGAACTTTAGTGAGTCAAATGATAAATGCACTACGCATAGTTTTTTCATTTACTTCTCAACGTAGAATTAAATGAAAAGAAATATATTTTAGAATATTAAGACAATTTGTGGAGATAAAACCGATACTTTGAGACACTCCAGGAGTGTTTAGAATTTTGTCGACTCCATCACGATGTCTGGAAAACATTATTCTTTTTTCTTTCATTCGCATTAACATTTGACAGTTGAAAGATTTTACAATATTCTCAATGAGATATAGAAAGAGCGAAAGTTCAGCATGTGATGTAGATACAGATCGTATCAGACAGATATGCAGCTATCGAAAAGACAGTCAATTTGAAACTATCTCTTAACACTATACAAACGTGATTAAATCATTCTCAGAAACTATCAATAATATTTATTTTCAAATATTCATACCAGAGAATATCAATAAACTTCTGATCACGTCTAAACTCATCTACATACAAATTATTTTAAATTTTATGAGATTGTATTTCAACAATTATTCGTTGTATAAACAAACTTATTGTAGAAATGAAGATCAATTTCGCATTGACACAAAAAAGATCGATTTTTGACCAATCAAATTTGGAAAAAAGTTCGATTTAGCTGAATTTAGAAAAAGCCCCAAGTTATATGCTGATACGAATGCTGGTATATATAGATATATATACAAGGATCATACTATTATATCAGAATTTTATAGGAAACTAGCTACCTACAAAATTTCTCACAGGTAATTATTAGTACAACTCAAGAGACCGATATAAACGAACAATGTCTAGTAAAGGTCAGCTTCTTTAAAAATATCACAGATGTATTTCGATACTAGTATACTTGGAATTGTTCGAAAAATTATTTGTGAGAAAACTGTATATCACTTGTTTCCTATAAAATATTCATGTAATCTTGAGATAATAGATTTTTGTAACTCACTCAGTGAGTACATATCAACCGCCGATACAATCACATTGATGATCGTTCCATAATAAAGATTAGAATTACCCTTTTGGCCATAATGATATTGTGGATATCCATGAACTGAAATTGAAAAAGAAAAATAGCAATATAAAAAGTGACTATGAGGAGAATCGCCTGTGTTCATGTTATCGTGATTGATCTGAATCGACTTAAACAAATAAATAATAGAAACTATTGAAATTAGAAGAGAACTACGTGACCGTTCGTGTTGTCATCATAGTTTCAATGGACCAAAATAGAAAAAGCGAGATACATGAAATATAAATTGAATACCATAAAAAGTACCTACATGTTTCTGTCGTTTCTGTGGATTCTCATTGATTGAAATAAAAAAAACTAAGGAAAAAGTGGATGAAAATTTTAAAAAATCTCTTATTGGTAGTGTCGTTGTGACTAATGTCGATGTCGATCAGCTAACTGAAAAAGAGAAACAGAAACAGATAAAAATCGAATAAGAGAACAATTATACTACTTCGTAGTGTTGTTGTGTATCTTAGTTCTATTTTCTATAATATTATTAATAATTTAAATGCATCTATTTTCAGCTTTCAGTAGATTACTATTAGTAATGAGAGTGTTGGTAGATAAATCCTCGAGTAATATTTTTCCCTTTTGCCTTGGTTTATTTCTTTTCTTCTCCTTCGTTTCCTTTCCGATATATTTATATAGATGTGTACATTGCGGTGTGAAGGGTATATAGAAAATAAACATGAAACTCGACAAATTGAGTCTAGTATGTTAAACTATAAATATTGATCAAGAACAAAATAGTTCAAAATTTAAGAAAACATATTTGAGAAGCAATCATAACTAGTAAATGAATTACATAAAACCTAAAATATCGAACAAAAAGCTTCTGATGAAGGAATACTCAATTATCCTGATGATGTTAAACATTAATTTGTGAATATAAGATTATCTATAATAGACAAACGTATTATATGGTTTTCTAGGATCAATTATTTCGTTTACTAAGAAAATCATTTTGGAACTTTGCTTGAAACAGTTGAAAAACAATGCCAAAATGCACGCAGGTTGACAGAGTATATTTAAGGTTGTATGAAACAGAAAAATAATATACTAGATATTTTAAGATTGAAATAAAGCAATAAAACAAAGAAAAATTTCATCTGCACTTGCTTTTGACCTTAACGTAAAAAAATAGTAATGTGTGAGAAAACTAAACTGTTTGAAACATATTATAACGTATTTTTGTTTCCATTAATATAAAGCTACATCGAGACTTTGTTTCGATGCGTTATATTAGTGTGAAATTTATTCGGTCTCAATATTATTGTAAATTTGAAGAAATAGAATACACTTACACAGGTTCAAAAAAATCTTCTCCAATTGAATCATCTCATAGCATTACACTGGTTATCAATAAGGACATTAACACATATAATTAGTAATCTTTTTACTTACCCTAGTCTTTTTTGTTGTTGTTGTTTATTACGAACAAAAAAAAAGAAAATTTTTACTTTCATTCTATCGGAGAATCAGTGAAAAAAACGTCACGAGGAGAACAACATGCAAGCAGAGTGAAGATGCAAAACTTACGGCTGTTTAGATAATTTATTCTCCAGTTACAACAAAATGATGACTAAAGGACGCATTTTTTTTTCTTTCTTCTCGTAGATTTTTCTTTTTTCGTTGAGTCATCTGAACTTCTGATTCATCGGTACGTACATATGCATGTTATAAACAGATGATAAAAAACACGTTTTTTATTGGTTTTACTCATAAAAAGATTTCGTATCGAGTAACGATATAAGGAAAAACAAGATGATGATAGACCATACGTCTAGTACAAAAACATCTGTATATATCAACAGGTCTCATGCAAAATGTTTGACGCATTCATCATGACGAACCCATATTTCACCAAAAAATATCCTACTGCCAAGTGTAGACTGGTAAAAAAAAACAAGTAACATGACCAGCATTAGCGCATATGTTTTAACTAGAGGAATCGCGCTTCAATTGCTAGCAGTTATTTATAGTTCTGATTCCATAGTGTTTAGAAGTCTTTCTGGACTCCGAGTGTACTTCTGTTTTGTCGTGACTGTTTTGTACCACTTATTTTATTATTCTCTTGTGATTTCAAATGATATATTCAAAACCAAGAAATTAACATAACTGTATATCCTATTATCTTGCCAACAATCCGCAAAAATATGCACTAATCAGAGCTATTGGTAAATCTGAACAAGATAGCATAATGCTATTCATTGAAGAACTAATTAGAAAATTTGGATCTACTGAAGTCAAATCTAAAGTACATGACGAATAGTTTGAACTCGTATTACAAAGACCAAATTATAACCATCTAAAGCTTGTAAAAATTTTTAGACAGCAAAAGTTCTAGTTTTTAAATCTGGTAGCTTAATTACTGCCTTCGCATGTTCAATTTGAAAGACACCAGCGACCATAAACAAAATAGTTTGTTTCGTTCCAACTTTTAGTTTCAATTTGGCTCGTAATAAGCAAACCATTGGTGATGAGATTTGAGCAAAGAGCAAATGTTTTAATGTAACTAATGATATCGTTGCTAAGTTCTCAATTGTACCTTTTTACCAAACATCAAATATTGTTAGGTGACTAGAAACTTTGAAAGTACCTGGACTGTATGAACCTAAGAAACGTAGAATTATCAGAAATAAAAATGCATCAGAGAGTTCAAGAACTGATAAGAGTAGTAGTCCGAATAAAATGGTTCAACTGGCTCAAGACTATAGATATGTAACATAATCTTCACGTGCACAAAGGTGAATGAATCCGACAACGGATATTATCGAATCCTATGGGATCCGACTCTCTGACAGAATCCGATAGGATTCCTGGACACGGAACTATTGTTGGTTCCGACGGAAAAAATCATTTTCTTATTCACGATCAAATATGTATTTTGAGCCCTCAGAGCGCAAGGGTGATTCATTTGAGTTGGATTCCGTTAAAATCCGATATCGGATTCGATTGGATCCAATACCAAGGATCCGACTGTAAGTACGTGTCCAGGAATCCCATAAGATTTCGTCGGTTTTATTGAAACACGGTATTCGGTATATTCACTGTCTGACACTTGTCGGAATCCGATAGGAGCCTACCCAGGGTGATCAAAACAAACTCGTTTACGGTCTGTTTATCGACCGTAAACGATGTCAAAACGGTATATTTACGGCAGTAAATAGGCCCTATTTGCCCGTAATACCTGGCACAGTAAACGGGACTGAATTTTCACGGTTTACGGCTGTTTGTGCACGGTACTCTCATGATCATACTGTCTGTATTACTGTGCCAGATATTACGGCAAACTTTCGCCTGTAAAATAGTCGTAAAGTAACCGTGAACGACCGTAGACGGACCGTATTGTTCCACCTGGGTACTGTCGGAATGATTCTCCTGGGTGTTCTGAGCTAAACTTCATTGCTACCTCTCAGAGATTTAGATCTCTTTGGGTACCTACTCCCAGGTCGAATAAGCACGGTCGTAAACGACCGTATTACCTGGCTCCGTATCACGACGCGGAGAGTCATAGTCGTAATACGATAAAATACGGTTGTATACGGGTCATATTTATCCGTATACGGACTCCGTAAAGCTCGACCTGGGCTGCTGATAGATACAAGACTAATCAAAGACCAACACCAAGTCAATTTGCTTCCACTTGTGGATATATCAGATGATCGTCATAACGAGTCATAATGTCTAGTCTTTGTATCAAAAAGTTCCAATACTTGACTGATTAGTAGCTCGACAACCGATTTCATCTTGTGGGTGTAAATGTGATGAAAAGACCACCACTCATTCACTGACACCCACACCCTCAAGTTCTAAGGTTTATTTTTCATATTCAAGATTAGGATATTCAAGCAACAAATTCTCCTAATGTTAATAAATGTTTTCTGGTTCAAAATTAAAATCTCAACTCAAAGGTTTCTGTTTTCTTTTTAAGATTTTGAAAATTGTAGGAGTGTTGGTATATACGTGTGGAAGGCGAGTTTGGAATTTAGTTGGGTTTGGAATAGTTTTTCTCTTAACTTTTTTAATATAATTTTTGTTGAGATTTGACTGTAGAAATTTTTATATTGAGAATTATTCCTTGCATCTTTTTACAATGAGTTTTTAAATAATTCAGCTCTGTCTATGTTTTTAAACTATGGGGACACGGGGACATTGAATTTATCTGAGAAATATTTCTCTTGTCTGTTTTTCTTTAATATACTATCACGAGCAGAAAAACTAAAAAGAAAAATATATTTTTTCGATTATTTATTATTTTCGAGCATTCCAATCTCAACTGAAATTCTCATGTCAACTGTGACATATGTAAGTGTTGGTCCGGGTATGATTGTGGGTTTGTGCATGTGATTGGGATTGTAATCGTGTGTTCTATCACTTACATTGATTCCCACATCCGCAAGATTGCTATATTCTTTTTATTATAGCGCCCCTATTGAGAAATAGTGAAAAAATGCGCTTGAAGAATTGACTGTTGTTTATGCTCATTCCGAGACACCTATAATAAAAATTTAAGCAAACTATCTGCAATGAAACTCTCGTTTTGGTTTGGAAATAGCGCTTTATTTCGTCACATCACGCATTAAAAGTGCCTTTCAAATAAAGAAATATATTCTCTTCATATTTGAGCATATCAATGTGAATTCATATGCAGCGTTCAAGTATAATACTTCATTCAATTTTTGTCAGATTGATATAATGAAATAGTTGATGGTAAACGACTCTAAATGTTAACTCTATTATTGTGTGTACCTGTGCATCTTAAGAAAAAGAAAAGAAAAACATTCCTGTTAGACACGTAAACAATGACTAAAAGAACGAGAGAAGCGCAGTTCATCTTGTTAGAGCGCACTTTTCGGTCCTACATTATGTCATTGAAGAAAAGTACTTTTGTGACTCACATGTTTTTCAGTCGACCTGTAAGTCAGAAAAGTACGCTATTACCAGCGCGTACTACAGAATGAAAAGAAACCTATAAAAACGGAAAATCTCGCTCTGCAATTCATTTTATCTTTAGGAATAATAGAACTTTTGTGTCTTGGCAGTTATATATCCCTCTAGAAAGCAAAAGCTACAGTCGCTATTTTAACTCTTTTGACATGCTCAGAAAACAGCTAGAAAAAAGCAATGTTACCAATCAATATCATTTAGAATTCTCTATGAAATTATGTATTTTTGATTGTATCTTGCTTTTATCTTCAGAAAAATTAATAAAATGAAATGAAGACATTTCATAGTGAGATTCTTCCTATCGTTTCAATTAGTATTGTGGATGAATCATCACTTAGGTAATCATATTTAGAAAAAGTAAGTAGCTATTCAATCGTTGTAGATTCTTATACTAGACTTCGTCCATTCGATACGGTTCGTTTTTAGTAGGGTTATAACAGTTTTCAGATCCGAGAGCTGTTAGAATCTTGAGGGTGTGGGTGTGATGAAAAGGCCGACACCCCACACCCTGATTAACAATAATTTTTACAAACTATGATAAATTGTTTTATTTTGATGCGTTAGGATAAATTCTATTCAAAATATGATTACTTTGTTTGTAGAGCTCTTTTTAAACCTTTGACAATCATTTATTAATTGTTAGTCAATTTATCATGTCTAATGGAAACATATCACTCAAATATACACCAGGAGGTGCTAATGATCCGGTAAATCCATTTCATTATATGCCTTCAATGGCTGCCGCAGTCGTATCCCTAGTCTTCTACATACTGTTGTTCGTCGTTCTCACGAGTTGGACGATCTGGAAACGAAGTTGGTACATGATTACACTTTTGATTGGATGCATTATGGAAATCATTGGCTATGGAATTCGCATTCAACTAGCCTCTAATCCAATCGGGCAAATTCCTTTATATTCATCTATGCATGCTAGTATCATTCTGGCGCCTATATTTAATGCTGCCATCGAGTATGTTTTAATTGGTCGGTTAATGCATGCTGTAGGTGATCAATATTCATTGGTCAAGCCGAACCTGGTTGCCTGGATTTTTATCGTTTGTGACATTATCTCAATGTTAGTTCAATCAGCTGGCGCTGGGGTACTCACTTCAGCTGGAGCGAATTTACAGAATTTAGAAACTGGAGAGAATATTCTTCTGGGTGGTCTTGGAGTCAATCTAGCCTCTTTTACGCTATTTTGTTTACAACTCTTCTATTTTGACTATCTTACAAGAAAATCACCTCCCGTTTTTCTAAACGGTAGCATTGATCAGAGACGTTGGCGGCTATTTCTTTATGTGATCTATATCAGCAGCTTCTTCGTGTTGGTTCGGCAAATATATCGTGTAATTGAATTTTCTCAAGGCTTCACTGGTTATTTAGCAGTACATGAAATCTATTTTTATATCTTCGACACTATACCAATTTTCGTGTCCNGTGCAGTCTACACTATTTTTTTCCCTGGCAATGGTTATTTACCACGAGATAGAAATGGAACTTTCGCAATTATGGAAAACAATGAGCAGAATCTAAAAAAATCGAATAATAACAATAACAACGTTAGCGCTTCTCGGAAGGATCTTGCTCTTGATGGAATATCCTAAACTACTGATATGTCATTATAATGATTATTATCATCTATATACACTGTTATTTTATTGTTTCTTAATGCATCTTTCGTCTTTGTTCTCGTAAATAAAAATAAAGCAGTACCCAAATGTTAATGTTATCGACTATGTGATCTTTTGACAGAAATATATGTATATTCACCTTACAAATATGAACTTCGCTATATTAGAATATGTTCAGATGGGTAAAATTCAAGGAAACAAAAAAGTTGTTCCAACTTCATAAAAGCTTTAATTAGCTTCATAATCTTGTCAAAAGATAAATTTTTCGAATTTCATGGAGAAATTGTCTTTTCGCATTTTTTTCTTCTTTAATTATTTGTGTTTTTAAGTAGACGTCTACGATTGATTACATTTTATTCCTTTTATTAATAATTACATGAGGGTGTGAAGGTGTGGGCGTGGACCTCTTTCTTTTGTTACCCACCCGCACCCACAACACACCTTTTGATACTTATTATGTATAACATTAAGTAAAATAATTTCTACCAAGCATTTATTGGTTAAAAATAAACCACTGTGCTCTAATATACGGGGATTACAAGTTTGATCGGAGGCCCCAATTCGTTTTTTTATCGTTTTGCTTCTGCAGCATATTAGAAAGATACGATTTTCTTGCCAGTTATAGTACTTATGCAATGTTGATGATCAACGAAATGCACGGGATCTATAACTTGCTGTAAGCCAAAATAATCGAATCGTTCAAAATATTTGTCCATCAATAGCAAAAGAATTTTGAAGGTTTCGATTAGTTTGTTTTTAAGCAAATCATAAAGGGTGTGTTTAAAATTGCATGATTTCAAGCTCCATACGACACATTTTGACAGTTTCTTAGTCAGTTATTCTCCGGTAGGTTAGAAATTAATATGTCTTCCATGGTTGAAACTTTAATATATAAGAGGACAAGTCAGAAATAATGGTGACCGCACATATCGTCGCACGACATTTCGTCGCGTTCACTTCGTCGCAATCATTTCGTCGCACGATCACTTCGTCGCAGAACATTTCGTCGCACGACACTTCGTCGCAGAAAAATTCTTTTCGTTCTGTTCGTCCCTATCTATTTGTCTCTTCTCTCTTAATGAATTNAATTCATTAAGAGAGAAGAGACAAATAGATAGGGACGAACAGAACGAAAAGAATTTTTCTGCGACGAAGTGTCGTGCGACGAAATGTTCTGCGACGAAGTGATCGTGCGACGAAATGATTGCGACGAAGTGAACGCGACGAAATGTCGTGCGACGATATGTGCTAGTGCCGAAATAATGACATACAATATTATTGTTATATAAACTTCTTCGATGACATTCAATGTGATCATATCGATCAACGAAGCAATTTTAATAACTGCTTCCTGTCATACACCTAGTTACAAAGAACAACCATCTAGAGAGCAGATCAGCACGAAAGCAAGCGGCCATGATTTCCATCAACCAAATCCTTAATTTACTGATATTTTATGTAATAGAGAATTTTTTCATGGAGACCTACATAATATTCTTATTGATTACCGTCTCTATGATTCCATTCTAAATCACTCACCTATCTACATGAGCTATAAATTGAGTAGTTTATTGATGATCTTTCGATCATTTGAATAGTTAGGAAAATAAAAACTGCTCGAAGATATCTCTAAACGCATCCATATCCACATCCGAAAAACAAACAATACGATTCCAATAATTTTCGATTTTTTATTTGTCAGAAAAAGCATACATAGACAATTTTTCACAAATAAGCATTGCGTAAACGATTGATGAACAATTGTCTGTTTAATTTCTAAAGAAAACTTTAATTGACTTATGAAATTGTTGCATGTAAACTTTTGAAGGTAGAACGTACACGAGAAAGGCGAATGTTTATGGAACAAATGAAATAAAATAACCAATCACATAAAGCCAAGGATTTCGAATTGATTTCATACATCCAGACAGGAACGAAAGAATCAAACGAGGTATACCCAATAATAAGAGAATACACTGCGATATTAGTACATGCTTATGCTGTAGTAATTGTTTGAATAAATGTTGCTTATATGATTGACTTTTTGTGAGTGTTTGAGCGATCACGAGCACCAAGAACAATAATGATCAATGCCGAAATAAAATTATTAGCAAACAGAATAGTAAGATGAACAGCATTCACAATTCAATCAAATATTTGTAGAGATGATGAATATCTTGCTAGACACCGTATACGTTGTTCTTCGTCAGCGATCAGACGACGATGGACCCGATCATGAATATGTGTACAGCAAGTAAATAAAACCACTATTAAAATAATCCGCTTCGCAATGTTTTTGCTCTTCTTTTTATCGAAATTGATTCCTTTTGAGATATTAATCGAACGTTCGATGCTAACACAAGTAGTGAGCCAATCGTCAGTAGCTAGAACACATCGAAGAACAAAGTCAACAGATGCGCATTGTGTGTAGAGGTGTCAGCCGAGGTGCTCATCGGCGGCGGCTTTAAAAATTTTGATTTATTTTTTAATGCTCAGCGGCGGCTGACTCAAATATTTTGGCTGCACGTCGGCGGCGGCTGGAAGTTTAAAAAAGCACTAGTTTTGTGAACAAGAACACTCTGTCTATTGCAATATCCTACCGTTAGTGTTTTCAAACAAATATGTGAAGCAACTTTATTTTACATCTTGACATAATAAATAAAGTACATTTAAATAAATTAGGAATACACCAATTCC
>OENM01001653.1:2293-23345 GCA_900239745.1 Rotaria magnacalcarata | reverse complement strand
ATGTATATAATGTTCGCTCTTGTTGCATGTGTTTATTTTCATATTTCAGGATCAATGAATACGAAAGTAACTCTTCTTGACAACTGGGATCGGAGTATTCAAGCTATGACATGGTCTCCCAATGGTCAATCTCTTTATCTCGAAATCGGTGAAGAAGCAAGCAATGTTATTTACTATTTAGAAAACATCTACACGAATCATTCAGTTGATCTTCTGATAGACAATGGTACGTCGCACAATATTCACCCTGATGCTACGCAGGAGCGAACATTTGTGTTCACATATGAAAGCATCCTTGAACCGGCCAATATCTATTTGTATTCATGGAATGGTTCTATTAGAGCACTCACTAATCATAATACGGCTCTGTTGAGTAAAGTAATACTAAGTAAAGAAGCTGAAAAATTCTCTTTTATGGGTGCTAACAATGAAACAGTATGGGGATGGCATGTACCACCTGCGAATGGTACAAGTCAAAAATCTCCACTTGCTTTTCTTATCCATGGTGGACCTCAAAGTAGCTGGTACGATGCATGGGGTTACCGCTGGAATTTTCAATCATATTCTGCTCAAGGTTATGCTGTGATTGCTATCAATTTTCATGGCTCTGATTCTTATGGACAGAATTTTACCGATAGTATTACAGGTGAATATGGTTCATTACCTTACGAAGATCTCAAGCTGGGACTTGATTATGCTTTGGCAAATTTCTCTCATATTGACGCAAATCGAATGGTAGCATTAGGTGCTAGCTATGGTGGGTATATGATAAACTGGATTGCTGGTCAACCTGAGATGAGTAGTCGCTTCAAAACCCTTGTCTGTCATAATGGTCTATTTGATATGAGATCAATGGGTTATTCTACAGAAGAGTTGTTCTTTAGCGAACATGATGCTGGAAACTATACTGTATACGACAATCCTTCTGCGTATGAAGTGTATAATCCAGTGAATTACGTGGCGAATTGGACTGTACCTATGTTAATAATTGTCGGTGCTCATGATTATCGAGTACCAGAGACACAAGGAATCGGTGCATTTACAGCTTTGCAGCGTCGTAATATTACGAGTCGACTTCTCTATTTTCCTACTGAAAATCATTGGGTATCAAATCCACAGCATTCTATCGCTTGGTTTGAGGAAGTATTTAATTGGATGCGTCAGCACGGAAGTTAAATATGTCTCATGGATCCATCGTTTGCTGTGTGAGCTTCAAACTAATTAACGCTTTCGTGAAATAACGTTTTTTTGCATTCTATAGAAACAATAACTATATACGCTGATAATATTTTGTTTTTTGCTGCGTCGAATAAAAGCTTATTTTTATTTGAGAAAAAACTGTTTTCTGATTGGTACTATCCAGCATGATTCCGTCGCTAGTTAGAAATGGTGGTATGAAAAACTAATAAAAACATTTTTATTTCTTTAGAAGTAATTGATGTGGCGAATGTAACACGTTCTTTTACGATTTTTTATATGCAATACACTGGGTGTAGATCTAGATATTGCTGCGAGTTGAAAGAAATTCAAATTGATACCCACATCCTTAAAGGCTTCGTTTTTCTGATATAGTATAAGATTCAGTTTGAGGTTAAAAATTCTAATGTTTTTTGTTTCTTATAGTATTGGTATTTAATTTAGTTATTGCGTGAAATGTTGTATGTGCTGCGTTGTGTTTCTCTTCGTAGTAGCTTAACGTCAATACTTATTTGCTGATGACAATAGAGAGCGAATCAAATATATCGATCTTTCACAAAAATACAATGAAACTCGTGATAAAAAGAAATTTTTTCTTTTCATTCTGTGTTCTCGACATTTGGCGTGTTTCAGAATACATGTGAGAATCGAGTAGCGTTATACCAGGGCAACAGGGAGTAGTGTTGTTTACAACAGAATCAGAGGAAAAAAATAAGCACATGATTCATCAGCACCAATTATTTGCCTAGCCTATCGGCACATGAGAACAAGTCGTAGGAGTTGTTCCAATAGCGTTATTCAGTTATGTGACATCCACGACAACTACAATAACAACTTCTACTCGAAGGTAAAAGATGCAAGAAGCCAATCAAGTGAAATTATCTCAGCGTATAACTACACTTGAAGATCTGTCAGCTGAACTTTTTTTCGAACTATTCGATTTTTTTCATTTTACTGAATTATCCAATACATTCGCTCATTTAAATCAACGCATCGATGCTTATTTAGCTCAGTCGCCAAATATATACTTAGATTTGTTGTCAACAAAACATAAATTGGTCACAAAATTCAATGATCATCAACTACAATGCGTAAAATCACTGAAACTTATGATATTTAAAGAAGAGAAGCAACATGAAAAGCATGAAGCATTTTTTATTCAATATCCCATAAGATTATTTCAACAATTACATTCACTAAACTTACGACTAATTATTTCCGCTACGGATCTTCGTAGTGTCATCGATCAATTACCATTGTTACCATCCTTAATATTTTTAAATATTACGTTCGATTTATATGAATCTAAATTAACGATGGATGATCTCCGACATGCGTGTAAAACAATATTTCTTTCTTGTACTAAATTAAAAACATTGAATTTCGCTCTAATGGATCATACTGAACAACGCAGAAGAACTCACAATGCACCACTATTTAATCAGCCGATAACAAGTCATCTTGAATATTTAGATATCTATCAACTCTATTTCGACGAATTCGATTGTATTTTATCATCATTATTTCTACCACAAATAAAATCTTTGACTGCAACAATTTATGACAATCCAGTGCAACGAGATTTTCCCAATGAGAAATTAACATTTGATTTTTTAACTAATCTTGTAGTACATTTTAATTGGGAATTTACATTCACATATCTTGAATCAATTTTTAAACGAACACCAAATTTAAAATCATTTATTATTACATCTTCTTCGATAACAATAATCGATGGTCCAAAATGGCAATATTTTTTATCTAAATATTTATTAAAAGTTATCAAATTTCATTTGCATGCAAGCGATTGGGAACAAAGAAATTGGCTGATGAGAAACGAATACACGGACTTTCAAACATCAACTTATTGGCGAAGAGAACGAAATGGTAATGTTCACATGGGATGTCAAGAAACTCTCGATGAAGAAGGCACCGGAATTAATTCCAAATCTGTTACGTTTACATTGGTGAAAGTTAAAACTTGGACAAAAAAGTGTTTATATTGTTACTGCGAATAGAAAAACGGATTCATCCTTATTCGTTCATATTTAATATGATATGGCGAAATAAATAGAAAATATTCTGCCATATAATTGTAACATAAGTCCGATTGTGGGTACTTTTTATTATTATTATTTATGAACAATAAGTAGAAAAGTGTTTTATCAAACAGTGAAGCAAGCGTGCAGTTAGAACTCTCAATATTTACTCTCGATATGAGAATTTATTATAGCCAATGCTAGTTAGTAAATGATTTGAAACAAGAAAACAGTGAAAATAAATTATTCCATCTACAACAGTTAACCATTTAATTAGAATTTCAGATAGAGTATTGAAATCTTTATTATCTTCCGATTGTACTGTTGTGGACTGTGGCGTCCTCTCAAGGATGCTACTATATTCATTTTAGCAATTTGTAAGAATATGATTCTTTTTCATTTACTAAAACTCGAAATGAATTCAATTAATCCATTGAATAGATAGATATCTTTCAAAAGCTTTCAACTCGATTGATTACACTACACAACCAATAGTATATATTAACTCGAAAATATAGGTTTTACGCAAAAATTCGTTGCTGCTACTATACTAGAAAAGTGCTATACAAGTATTTACTATGAATAATACAAACAAATTCACTTATTGTTATTTGATTTCAGATAAAATGCCAAAACGTAAAACAGGACAACGGAAAAAGGCAGAAAAACAAAAAGAACGACAGAAAATATTGCAGTCAGCTTTTCATAATAAACAATTAGTTGAATGGCCTTGCAATTTCCTTATGGTTTGTATAAACTATTCTTTTTTTGAACAGTTCAGAACTCCATTTATTAATAATAATTCTCATCTTTACCATCAGGATTGTGATAAATGCAAAAAACAGCAGAAAAATCGTGCATTTTGTTATTTTTGTCAAGCAATACAAGCACTACCTGTATGTGCACAATGTGGTATGCTATTCAACTAAATGCATAACTTGATCATGTATAAATTAATTATAGGAAAACAAAAATGTCTATCGAAAACGGGCGATTGTCTTATTAAACATGGCACTGTACATGCTACAGGTCTTCAATTAGTGGTAAGGTGGTAAGGTAACTATGCTTAATTCTGTTCTGTATATTGATTTATTTTTAGGGTGCTATTTGTGACTTTTGCGAAGCATGGATATGTCATTCAAAAAAATGTCTAACAACCCATCCATGCCGATGTCCATTACAAAATGGTGATTGTACTGAATGTAATCGAAGCGTTTGGGAACATGGTAGGAAAGAATTTATGAAAATAAAACAAATTGCATTTTAAAAATAATAGGTGGCCGAGTTTTTCAATGTTCGTTTTGCGCTCAATCACTTTGTGAAGATGATCAATTTGAACATCAAGCATCTTGTCAAGTTTTAGAATCAGAAAACTTTAAATGTAAGAATGAGCGAATGATGATGTGCCGGATTTAAACTTTCGAGAAAGAAGATCCATTGGAAGTAGAACAAAATGTTTAGAGCACTTTTAACTTCATAGACAATATCTTAATTCGTAAGAGAAGAAAATAGTCGTGTAATGGAAAGAACTTTATCTCAGTTTGTTAACTGTGATTGATAGGATTTCGGAAATAAGCTGATTCAATACAGGGAATAGTTCTAAGCAAAGGAGGGTATGTTGCAGTTTTCTAACTCTTGCATGATTTTTGGTTCAGGCTTGCGGTTAGGTTTAATAAATGACATCGAGGTAAAGAAGAAAGATTCTTACTCATTTAATCATTTACTATGAATATTTTTACACAATTTCCATTGAAATTTTAAAGAGAATTTTATTAAACAGGAAATCTTGGAAGGTTTCTTTTTTTTTATAGACTTCACTATTTATTTTCTAGCAAATTACGTTCTTTTAGTGATAATAAAAGTCTCTGTCTGAATCAGTGTATTATTTCGTTGTATTTCAGTTTGAAATCGAGACGGACATCCGAGTTTATTCTCAGATGTAATCATAGAATTTTATGTTTACATGTCAATATTTATTAACCATCATACTATTTAGGTGCATCTTGCAGTAAACATGGTCAATGGTCATGCTTAAGGTAAACAAATTTTTAAATTTCTGAAAACATAATTTCGTAGAGAAACTTTTTAAACAGATGTAAAGTATGTTACTGTGACGAACATATTAAACGACGTGGCTTTAAATACACGCAAGGTGAAGCATATCCGTGTCCGAAATGTAACTTTCCAACAAAGGAAACTAAAGATTTAGCGATGTCGAGTAAGAACAAATATTTTTATGTTTTTGAAATAATTATTTTAATTTTTTCCTAAGCTCGTGCTTATGATTATGGAAGAAAAGGTCAAGAGGACTTTGAAGAAGAAGATGACGGTTTAGGTATTACTAATGGTTCTGATTATTTTACGCGTGGAGAAGGCAGTCGAAATTTTACATTTGGCGGAAAAACTATTGAAGAACGTGCACCAAGAGATGATGATGACGACGACGAAGTAGAAGACGACGAAGATGATGACGACGATGATGAAGGTTTGGTTCACTAATTCAGTTTTCTATTTATCGAAAAAAATTTGGTTTTTAGATGAAGATGAGGATGATGACGACGATGAAGAGGAAGAGGAAGAAGAAGGAGAAGAAAAACACGACGATGACAATGAAGAAGCAACTATTGATGAATCTTTAAAAAAAACAGTTTAAATTATTGTTTATTTTTTTTCGTCTATCAGCCATTTTGTTTCTTGAATCCATTCTGCTAATGTTTTCATTTGATTATAAACTTCTGTTGTTTTTTCTGCATGTCTTTCTTCGACATCGCCATATTCATTATACCATCTCATATTATCAATTGCTTCTTTTGTTTGTCCAACGCATTGTTCATAAGTTAATGGTATATAACGAATATATTTATTTCCCGTAACACATCGAATTGTTTCACATACTTCATCCATTGTTAATCGTTTGGCAACGAGCGGAACAATATTTCTTTGTCCCCATCGTTCCGGATGTTCAAAGCATTGAGAAACAACTGGACCAGTATCACGAACATCGTAAAGAGGAAGACGACCAGTAGGTTGAAGTGAAACGCGAAATTCAAAATCAGATGTTGGCTGAAAAAATGTTTGAAAATTTTGATAGTAAAAGCCAACATAAATAAATGTTGTATAAGGAAATAATGATGGATTTTGTTGAGAACGAATATACGATTCAACGCGAGCTTTCGACCTGCAACAATCAACCGTAGAAAAAAAAATCGATTGCTGCGATGCATGATTATTTCAAGAGTAAAAATACAGTTTACGTCAAGAAATGAATTTTCTTCTTACTTTACCAACGCTATTGTGTTCTCTATTTGAATGTTCGTGGAATTCGTTTTTTTTATTCCACTAAGAGACTCCAGTTTATGTGTGATTAGAAACATTCATGCTATGATAATAATAGATAGCATCCTCACAATCCTGATCTTTAGTTTTTCAATCTATATTTACGCGCTTGACATCATCACTGGACTTATTTTACTTACATATAATGAGGTAGATCAAGTTGTCCGTTAGAGATCGCCTTTGTATCAGGCAAACTGCTCCAAATAAAATGCTTTACACCTTGTTGTGTTGCTGCATTAACCATATTCATGCCTTGTTCATATTCTTTCGTCATTCCACATTCCCAATAATTAGTCATGGCAAATACGCCGTATGCATCTTTGAAAGCTTCTACACATTCATCAAAACAATCGATATTACACGATATCATTTGGACACCGTTTGCAATCAATTTCTAAAATTAAGATAATTTACACTATAGTCTAATTGTTCCTTCTTTTCTCTCTTTTTGCTAAATCTTACTTGGCTGCCTTCCGATGAAATATTTCGAGAAACACCACGTACAGTCCATCTATTCGAATTGATTAATGCATTGATTACACTTCCACCTTGCTGACCAGTTGCACCAACAACAACAATCACTGGCTTCATTCTTTCGTTCTTTCTTCTTCTTTGTTGTGTTCGTTACTCGAGATAATATAATCATGTTATACACTGATAAAAATCTTATGAGTAATCAGCAAACAAACGCAAACTCTTATTTTTTTATTCGTTTTTATTTAGAAGTTTGTCTTTTAAGAAACCGTCCACTATGTAAGAGTAACTCGAGTTTAGTAGTATAACTAAAGTATTCTTTCTTTTTTTGCATGAAGGTCTCGTGGTATGACCAATCCAAGTTATCAAGGGGATGCTGTCCGCTATACCCCATCATCTGTTCAAAAATTGCAAGGCGAAGTTAACGAGGCATATATTTAACTATTCGAACTTATTATATCATATTTATTAGGCATTTTATTTAGGTAACAGGTATTATGAAGGATAACATTCGATTAGAATTAGAGCGTGGAGGAAAACTTGATGATCTTGAAACGAAATCAGGTAATCAATTTTACTGAGGAAAATAAAAAATGATNATCATAATTATTGTCGGTAAGAGAAATTTCCAAGAATATTAAAATATTTCGTTATCGATAATTTTCTTTTCGTCTTTTTTTAAAGTTGCTGTTGTTATTAAAACAAAGAAAAGCTGAATCGTCTGGCTCCTGAACTGTTTATGATAAATATATACACTTAAATCAGTTTTTGTCCGTTTCTTTTGTGTGATTAAATAATTGAAAATGTCAATAGATATGGTATGAGTTAATATCTCTTTGAAAGCAAAATTTTCTTCTAGAAGCATACGATATATATGTCGTATAGAGTCCTGCAAGGGTATGAATTTCGGTACCCTACCCTACCCTAAGTTTTTTTTCTATACCCTAGCTCTACCCTACCCTATTAAGTTTAAAAATTTCAATAATTGTATACTGTGCATGATTTAATCATTTATTTATGAAATGATGAAGTTAAATTTTACAAAGGTCAAGAATGGTATAGAAAGAATATCACAGCTAATACAATAATCAGAGAAATAGTATTAAATGGACCACGGATATTACCAACAATAAAAAAATAAGAGAAATAGTGCTAAACCCCCTACGCATTAGCATACCTTCGGTCTCCTATTATGTGAAAGTGTGTAAAGTTTTCAGAAGAGTCTTCTGTTATGCCCCATTTATTATCGGAATTTTTAATTAGAAAGATTCTGCGAAAAACAAAAAGATTCTGGTAATTAAAAGAGAGACTTTTATGTGTTAAAAAATCCAGATACAAGACTAACCTGATTCTCTTAAAATTCTCTACTGAAAACCCTGAAAACTAGTCATACTTTGATATAAATATACTAATTAAAGTTCCAATTTTTCGCGAAATCAATCAATTTAGGAAATTCATTGATTACGTCTCACGCATCGTTCCTTCAATGGAGTACTCTATTATGAGGAGATCTTCTAATATAATGGGGCCTTTTATTGCCAGTAAGGATTTAAATCGACCACGACTATTAAAAACAATATCGACAAAGAAAAAATACGTGAACAGCTGTTGTTATTCATTGTTCCATAATTACTTCCAATCATTGAATAGGCATTTTTTTTCATCATTCCCTTACGAATAGAAGATATTGTTCGATAGTAGAGGCTGACAGACATTGAACGTTTAAATAGACCAGATTAACATAATGAAAATTTTACCTTGCAATACCCTACATTTTTCAACACTATACCCTAGCCCTACCCTACCCTACGAGGGTCGTACCCTAACCCTACCCGATCATAGGGTAGGGTGTAGGGTAGGGCTGCAGGTCTCTAATGTCGTAGGAAAGATTAAAATCCAGTGCAGATAAAAATAATTTTGATTTGAACTAGTTCAGTTTAAAATTTTTCTTTGTTGAAATCGAAGTTATTTTAATCTGAACTGAATTTCAATCTGCCCTACAACATATATATATATATATAATTCAATGAATAAATAGTTAATCAAATATGATAATAAAAGCAGAAATTTTATTTATATTTAACTTATCAAACAAGTAAAAATAAAGAACTCTGCTCATCTAGGCGTTGTATTGAAATTTGATTCCTGTAGGATTACGTAATTAACATGTAGAATATTCAAATCTATATCAGAAAGTAGAGACTTTAATTTTAACAAGAAGCTTTATAATTTGACCAAACGAATCAGTATCTAAAAGAAATAAAATATTCTGAATGGAATCGTTTTAGTTCAACAGGCACTTACTCGTATCGAAAGTTGAGTTTTTCATACTTTCCGTTTTCTTATGAATCCCTAACAATTGAACTGCCACTGGGATGCGTTCTAAAAAAAAGCACCGCGAAAAATCTTTGTAGGATATTATTTCTAAAAGTAAACGTCATCGGGATCGGCTTACTCTTCAATTTTGATTAAAATTCATCGAACCGGAATGTAGCTTGGGAAAAAACTTCTCGAAAAGTAGGATTATCTGAAAGCGCGTCGACCAGATGGTGACGAAATTTATTGACTTTCGAGATTCACCACCAGATGTTTCTAATGGGAGAGATTTGTACAACTCGGCTTGTATATAAAAAATGAAAATACTTGTTTTTTTTCTCAAATGAAGTTCTTCGTCGTATAACGGTTACTCATGTCTTTCTTCTTTCCTCAACTTGCACGAAAAATATTAATCTAAAAGTTGAAAAAGAATACAAGTAAATGCAATTATTCTATTGAAATAATTCATGTGCACATTTATCAACAAAATCGCATAGCACTTATTGTTGTTTCATGCAACACTACTTTTCAATCTTGTTTTTCACAATAAAGCTGAAATTTGATCAATCAAAAGGGAAAATGTTGATTGAATAGTATTTTAGTTTTTGTCTGCAACGCGAATAACTTTATTAGAAAAGCGATATAACAGTGATTTCTAATGTAGTTTCAATATTTAGTCAACAAAACTTCGTCAAATCATTATAGATAGTTACTTGTGAGAAATTGTAACTCTGTTACAAGGAATATAAACTCTAATTAATCATAAAATCTTTATGATTTTCCATTGCAAACAACTTCTATGCATCTAAAATATTCAGAATCTAGTAGATTTTTTCAAATATCCTGGCATTATATAGAATCAAATGAAGACAAAATAAAAACATACTGTATTTTGTTTTGAACTTTGAGTGTCTAGATGAATTATAGTTATGTTAATATACACGAGTAATGTAAATTCAACGTGAAAAGGACATTTCTCAGAGAACAGTAGAAATCTCCTTTGTATCAGGCAAACTGCTCCAAATAAAATGCCTTACACCTTGTTGTTTTGCTACATTAATTTACAATATAGTCTAATTGTTCCTTCTTTTCTCTCTTTTTGCTAAATCTTACTTGGCTGCCTTCCGATGAAATATTTCGAGAAACACCACGTACAGTCCATCTATTCGAATTGATTAATGCATTGATTACACTTCCACCTTGCTGACCAGTTGCACCAACAACAACAATCACTGGCTTCATTCTTTCGTTCTTTCTTCTTCTTTGTTGTGTTCGTTACTCAAGATAATATAATCATGTCATACACTGATAAAAATCTTATGAGTAATCAGCAAACGCACACAAACTCTTATTTTTTTATTCGTTTTTATTTAGAAGTTTGTCTTTTAAGAAACCGTCCACTATGTAAGAGTAACTCGAGTTTAGTAGTATAACTAAAGTATTCTTTCTTTTTTTGCATGAAGGTCTCGTGGTATGACCAATCCAAGTTATCAAGGGGATGCTGTCCGCTATACCCCATCATCTGTTCAAAAATTGCAAGGCGAAGTTAACGAGGCATATATTTAACTATTCGAACTTATTATATCATATTTATTAGGCATTTTATTTAGGTAACAGGTATTATGAAGGATAACATTCGATTAGAATTAGAGCGTGGAGGAAAACTTGATGATCTTGAAACGAAATCAGGTAATCAATTTTACTGAGGAAAATAAAAAATGATTCAAATTTTCCTTGATATTAATATAGACATGCTGAATGAGGGTTCACGACAATTTGCTATTCATGCCCAAAAACTTAAAAAGAAATATTGGTGGAAAAATTGTCGAGTAAAGTTTTATTTTAGTTACGAAATTATATTTTCAATATTTGGTTTTGCTGTAGATGTGGGTTATTCTTGGTAGCGTAATTGCTATTATCATCATAATTATTGTCGGTAAGAGAAATTTCCAAGAATATTAAAATATTTCGTTATCGGTAATTTTCTTTTCGTCTTTTTTTAAAGTTGCTGTTGTTATTAAAACAAAGAAAAGCTGAATCGTCTGGCTCCTGAACTGTTTATGATAAATATATACACTTAAATCATTTTTTTGTCCGTTTCTTTTGTGTGATTAAACAGTTAATCAAAGATGATAATAGCAGCAGAAATATAATTTATAGTTGACTTATCAAAAAACGAGGAAAAATAAATAATTCTATTCATTTAGCCGTGGGATTGGATTGATGGGCGGACAGCTCGTTGCAATAATATATAATAAGTTGTTGGCTTATGTGATTAGATGTGATTGAATAAAAATTAAATCAATGGTTAAAACGCTTAGTTTGTGATCTTTTTGATCTTGATTAAAATTAAATCGATAATTTGTAAATTATTTCTGTCATTATCTATTGATATATTTAATGTTTGATTAATTTACAATTTACAAGTAAGTGATGATCTGTATTTAAGTTTTTATCCCAAACAGTGTTTCTAACAGCAGGTGTCCGCCTTTGTGACAAAGTGTCCGAGACCCTTGCGATTTTCGATTGACACTGTATTTTACACTTTGCTCATGGAAATAAAGTATCAAGTTGACACTTGTTGAGAATAATTTATACTTTGCTTTTCACCATGTACACCTCCTAATCCCAACTTCTATTTTTTTTGATTAATATTGATATATTCGATATGCTGAAATTTTCTAGTTAATACGTATTTGGATTTATTGGAGCGTTTTTCTGTATTTCAATTTTTGGTACACTTTCATATTCGACAAAACCTTTTAAGCAACCTATGCGAATACTCTTTTCATCACCATTGATCGAGACAAGTATAATTCATGGTAATGTAACTAATTTATGTATTTTCATTTTAGTACTGGGTACAAGTTTCTTTTAGACACAGCGCCCTCATCCATCCTCAATGCTATGTGTACAGAATATATATATTCCGTGTTTAAAGTAAACTAAGTAGTAGGGATGTACCGAGTATTTCTCGGTTTTTCAGTGATGAAACTCATCATGTCGACATAAAATGCATTTAAGATTTCTCTGAATTGAAGATTTTTCGTAAGAGATACGAATTAATGCTTCGTATCGCATTTCGTATACGAGTGAAACTCGAATACCGTCTAGTTGTTTTCGTTTACCTCATCTATGGAATATAATCTTTAAAAAGAACTTTTTAATCAAACGGATATCTTCTTTTTGCAAAACAAAATCTTCTAGAATAGTCTACTTTCACATAAATTTTTTTAAATTTAAAGTACCGCTCTTAGTCTCGATATCTCAAGATATAGGAGAAGAATATGTGAGAGCGAAATATGTGACTCAGAACATCGATTGAAATACTTTTTGATTCGACAGGATTGCGTAGATTACAGTGGCGTTTTCAAGATTAGCAAAACAAATCTGAATAAGCCGCTTAAAAGTTCGCTTGGCAAAAGCACGAATTTCATGAGAGTGAGATATGAATCCCTCTGCCAGTACGATATCCGTAGTATATTCATGTAAATATTTTGAAATATTGCTTTTTCTTTACTTGAATTCTAACAATCTACATCTTGGAAACTTTGTGATACTTTATTTGAATAAACAAAGTGTCATTTTACACTTGATTACGAATATAAAATGTCATTTGGCTTTTTGTTTCAGATTTCTATTAGAAACACTGATCCTAAATCGAAACGATCTCACAATCAATTTATACTTCATTCTTCCTATATTTTGCACTACATTGACCAAATGTTGAACACTTCAGTCTCAATATTATTTTGTCCATCTTCAATTATGTATTTCTTTTGCATAGAACCTAAATAAAATGTCGAACGATACGATTAGCCAAACTCGCATTCCACTTCATGTAAACCATGACCGGTGCTGTTGATAGTTAATAAATCTTTCTCAAACTGAAAAAAAAATAAGATCATGTCTCAATGATTAAATAACAGTATCTAAATCGCATTTGACTTTTTTTTATCCAGTGGAGTTTGCATCAGGAATCTTTTATTCCATCAACAGCTCTTATCTAATGTTTAAAATAAAGATTAGAAATTAATTAGAACAACGATTTTAAAAATTAAATTCATCATTTAAATTTGAAAAATCTGATTAGAAATCGATAATAATGATCCACACTGGATTGAATCAATTAAATCAATGCGGATCGAAAGTAATGATACTTGTTTTATTTTTCAAAAATAAAGAATTCGATTTCGTAGCATTTTCACTCTCCTGTTCTTTTCATGATTGATCATATGTCATCGATTTCGCCATTATTGTCATGACCACATAGTTGTTCAGTTGGAGTTTTTGGTTGAACACATCCTATAACTTGTAATTGAATTCCAGGTGAGATTTGATTTTGATTCACTCTCGTCATTTGACATTGGCACGTGAATTTTTTACGAAAAACATATTTTACTTGTCGACGAAACCGACTTGATGCTACCATAAAAACAAAAAAGCTGCCCTAAAAAAGAAGCAAACAAAATGTCTATTCGAAAACTGATGTTAGATAAATTTGCGATAACAAACAACGACACACGTAAAAGAATCATTGCAGTTAATTGGCGATCAAGTCATCGACGAAATACTGGCATTTGACGTCGTATTATATGACGTACATTTCGATACGCAAGTAAACTAAAAATAATGCCGAAACAACAATCGGTAGGATACCAATTAATATACAATAGTAGAAAAAGGAATAAAAGTAATTGAATGCTAGATTACGTGTTGTACAATCGAAATTTGGACTAAGATCATAATATATGAAAAAAAGTATATTGTACAGTGGTGAGAATGTAATAATAATGATAGTAAGATATTGTGCCAAATCAAAAGTACTCAATCGTCTTTGATTAGGACTGTAACTGATTGATAAATACTGATCGATAGCTGCGAGACAAATGGTAATTGTGGAAATGATTCGCGTAACTTTAGCTAAGTATGCACGAAGTTTACATCAAACAATAGATGTTCTTGTTGGGTCGAAGTCAAACGCAGTTACAGTAATATCAGCTGAAATTGGAAAAACTAGTTGAGAGAAATCAACAGTAGATGCCACGGTGAGATAGAGTGCTGATGGGTTTCGTCGGAATAGCCTTAATTGAGTAAAAGCAAGAATAATATTCACAAGATTACCAATAAAACCAATAAATACATTTGAATAACCCACAAAAACAATTAGAGAATGTGTTATTAAGATAATAGTCTCGGTTGTAAGAACCATCACTGCAAAAAATTTGTCTCGCGATGGTTGTTATAGCATCTCATAGAGCTATTCGCCTTATTTGAGTCTGCTGCTACTTTTTATGCAGCATGCTCGACAGTGTTAGTATTTAAATAGGTTTATAAAAAAAAAACATGCTTGAGATCTTCTGGAATTTTACATTTATATTGTTTTTTGTTCTATAAAGTCATATTTTATACTAAGTAAAAGACAGAAAAGCTTTAACACTAAAATAGAAAAGAGATAAAGTAATTCCACTAAGAGATCTTGCTTTTATCTCCTCCGAAAACAATTAGTTGAAGCAACTAGACGATATTTTTCTGAAATAATAAAAAAATCTTAGGGTAGTTCATTATTTTAATTCTTCTTGATTAATTACTTACTGTATGAAAACAAAAATGACGGCTATTTTAAATGGATTTATTATGAGAGTGTGAAGTTTTTCAAACCAATTGATGCCGTGCTGCTCAATAGTCGTCTATTTATTAATGAGTCTATGTCATTTAATTTTGGACCTCGTCGTTTCAATCACATTTTCTGTAGAAAGACAAGGCTTTCTGATCAGAGAAACAGGGTTGATAAATGATTGAAGTGACATCATGCAAACTTCTAAATTTGCACTCGAATGGATTTAGTAAATCAAGTACTTGAAATCTTCCGGAGATTAAACAGCTCATTATCCATACAATCTGACTCTCATTAAATCGCTAGTATTTTTATGACAAGATTTTAAATGTAAAATTTTTTTTTTCTGTTGTTTTCGATTTTGGAACGCTTGAAATTAGTTATTTCGATTTATTTAACATTCTTCATAAAAGTATTTCATTACAATAAGTAGATGATACGAAAATCTCAGCTTTAGTAATGCACACAAGCCGTAAACAATGCATATTCGATCATATTGTAATCTTTCATATAGGGAAAAACTCGAGACATGCAGCGTGCAGTACAGTATACCAATTAAACAGTTCGGTTTTGAAATATTTCTATGCACCTACAATTATTAGAATAATTTCATCTTCAAAATGACTAACTACTACTTTCAAATCACTGGTTTAGTAATAGTTTGAATGCTTTCCCGATTTACAGTTAGTTCTATAGACTAATCAATCAATTAATTAAATTTACATGTTCACTTGAACTGTTATCAAATTGTTGCACATATAGGTGGATGACACAAGCATCAAGAGACATAACTTTTACAACTTTGTACGTCCAGGAGATTCTATTTCCGAGAGGAAAACTTATAAAAATATTTTTTAAATTTAAGTAAAAACTGAGTAATAGAGGGTGTGGATGTGGGATTTAGTCTTGTCTTTATCCACACTCACACCCTCAAGATAGTTACGCGTAACCACGTCGTAATTTTCCGCAATTACGGGTGACAGTGCGATCGCAGTTTCATTGTAATGAAATATATGGGTAGTAGCTGTATTGATTTCGAAATATCTGACGCTGTTCCAAATTCCTAACATCGAAATGAAGCTCCTCGCATGCAGAATTAAATGCTCTATCAGGTCAAGTAGTCAAATTTTTTGTTAACTTAAAAGCCGCAATAAAATAATAAATACCAAAAATTTTCAAAAAAAAAGATTGTTTTTCTTTTCGATAAAAAAACATTTTTCAAAAAACTATCCAAGCAGTGTAACGAAGTAAAGTACATTGATTCATACAACTGTACCCGTACTTTCGAATGAGACGTTCCCCAGCATTATAGGGCCTAATTTGAGTTCAGACAGTCAAAATTACTGAAAAATCGTTTTCTTCACGTTTTGTGAGAGTGTTCATATTGAAATGCTTATAGCTCCGTAAGGAAACGACATAGAAGGCTCAAAAAACATTTGGTCACCTTAGTTTTTCACGTAGGATCGACTGATATACAAAAACGGACATGTTAAACATTTTCATGTTATGGCCCATTAGGCTGATACTCGATACTCTCATGGAACGTCTCTTAAATTCCGTTTTCTTGGTGATACTTCCAAGCAAGTTTTCTATTTATGCTTGGTTATCTGTCGTTTTTTCCCATGAAAATCACTTCGAAGCTATAAAATGTGAAGTCTCTCAGCTAGATAGTTTTGGATAGCTACACTCTGCATGACTAAATCCTTTCAGTAGAGGATTGGCGACGCGAATGTCGCGGTACCCTGTATATTTATATATGCTATTCTAAATAGAACAGTATCAAAGTTTAATCTTGAATTGATACTTTATTGAATCAAATTAGAGAATGAAACTACGTGATGAGATCTTTAGCCGGATCGAACCGCGTCATGGTAGCTAAGACTAAGGCACACCCATTCAACCCACATCCGCATTTTAAATAAGGAGCAAGCTGTAAAAAGAACCGTCGAACAAGATATCAATCAATTATTGAAAGAAGTCAAAATGAAGATAGAACTAAGTGCCCAGCAGTTTTCGTCATATTTGCTATGTTCTGAAAATAGAGTTGTGTATCACGTGATTGATATTCTGAGTAGATAGTGTGTAAATAACCATCGCCAAAGTAGAAGTACTGTGAGTAATTGTACAGTGTAGAACAAATCAAGGGTGTAAAATTAGAGAGACTTGCTATGAAAGAAGTTAGGATTATACTGGAACAATCTTGCGTTGTAAGACAGAGATACAATGGTACTGACAGAAACATCGAAATCATGACATAAGTACTTTGTATTTAGATATAAACCATAGCCATTGGCAATATGTTTGTGATTGCAAATACTAATAGAGCAGGTAGCAATAATACTTGCGTCCCTATGCATAAAATCATTTCTATTATTGGCTGATCATGTCCGTTAAGTATTCTAATATAAATATTCATGAACGCGTTCCAAGATTGAACATATAAATAATTTACTAATTTATATCCAAATATATTATAATATTTCCAGTTTGTGGCAGTCGGATAAGACATGCATGGCGCCTGTTCCACACTATACCAGATAAACTGAGCTATATATGGAATTGTAAAAAGAGCATCAAACCAATCCAGCTTCATTCTTTCACTGTCATTCTGTAAGAAATGAGCCTCCAATGCTGTTAAAAATGTTCCGTAACGCCACCGGTTCCATATACGTGCACAAAGTTGTACAAAAAGAACCTGTAGCACAAGTATCCAATATGGCTGTATAACAACTTTCACCAGTTGGGATTTGATACAGCAAAGAATTTCCATATAAGGTGACGTTGCTGGACATGATGTTACGTTCGTCTCTTTTACGAATCAACTGTAGCGAAAATAAAATGGCATCAATCAAACTCGTGTTTTTGTATCCCGCATGGTTGGCTTTTTCTTTCTTCTGTTTTCACTATGACAATGTCGTTTAAGGGTGATTTTCGAAATTCTCCAAATAATGAATCACAATGAAGATCGGTGGGTGTGGGTGTTGCGATATTCCTCTTCTTGACAAGCACACTCACACCCACACTCTTTCCAATCTTTGCATCAGAGGGTGCCAAGATTGGAACCCAAGTGATAGACAGTAGAAATAGAAACCATGCAAAAGAAGTTTCAAATCCCCAGCAGAGTTTGTCTAACCAATTATCATAACATTTGCCCATTTTTTTGCTGAAATTGTATCTTATTGGTCAATCATCATATATAAATGTCGTCAATAGGTATGAGTAAATTGCAATGGAGGGTGTGTGGGTGTGGGTGTGGGCGTGGGTAAGAGTAAGATTGACACCCTCACACCCACACCCAACTAATAAGAACAAGAATATGATCACAGTTGATTTTATTTCAATTCATAAAAAAGCTTAAACATGAAAAGTTGCAATCTAACTCAACAGTAAATGTATTCTAAGAATAGCCAAGAATTAAATCAAATAATTTAAAATCGTTACGGTATCTTAAATGTGATTGATGCTAATATTTAAAGTATCAGTACTATAATGATATTTACCAAGAGATTGCGTTCAGCTACAGATCTAGATGATGAATAAAAGTCATATGATCAATATTAGTTGAAAATTTAATTAACAATCATCACAACACGCAGTATGAATATTAACAAGAAATCTTCGAAATACTAAACAGAACTTGGTGTGCTACATTATCTGTACTTTGTAAAATGAAGATTAAAAACAAATAGTTTTTTTCTTATTATCGATAAATAGATAAATTCCTAGTATAACAAGAGGGTACATTAATCGATATGATTTCATATCATTTCGACATATGATATTATTTAAAAACGAAGCTGATGCACGACAAAATAAATTAAAAATTTTTCTACCCACAGTGGTATCCTATATTTTTGCAAGCTACCGAAAAGATGTAGTCATTTTAATGTTATAAAAATCAGCATTTTATTTAGATGTATTCTTTATTATAGAGCAAAAATAAATAAAGTGAGACCCCTAGGTAGAAAAAATCTTTTTTTTCACTGATGTTTATTGACCTTGACTCATGTTGCCTTTTTTGTATATATGTGTATGAAATCATAAGAAAATTTCACTTTTTTTAAAACTTCTCGTTTACAGTCTCAAAAATACACCTATCGACATTAATATATTCAAGACACGGCAACTGCAGCGATAAATTCCAAACAATGCTTTATATGTAAAAAAGATAGAACCAACTTATATCCGTGTGAAGGTTGCTCGGAAAAATTATGTTTGACAGATTTACCAACACATCATCAAGAACATGTATTAGAACTAGAAAAAATTGTCACTGATTGTGATACATTCCAACAATGTATTAATGAACAAGAAAAAGATCTAAATCATTATTCATTAGTAAAACAAGTGAATGAATGGGAACGTGATTCAATCACGAAAATTAAGCAAACAGCAGAAGATTGTCGACAAAAATTAATTAAGCCGACAGATGATAATATCGCTGAAATAAAGAAGAAATTAAATAAATTCATTACTGACTTGAGAAAAAAACGAGATGATGATGATTTCCATGAAATTCATTTAAAAGAATTGAGAATGTTGTTAGAAGAATTGAAGAAAGAACTTGAGCAACCCCTGAATGTTGCCATTTTGGAAGAACCTACATCGTTCATAATCAAAATATCAATTATAACCAAAGCTTCAATTTCAGGTTAGTATGACAACTAAATCTGATTTGAGGAAAGAGTCTGCAGATGGCAGATGATAGGAAAGTTAGCACGATCCTCGAATATTTTCAGTCCCGATTCACCCTCTGATCTGTGTGATGGGTGTTCCACAGATTACGTGAGACAGAAAACTTCATTCTCTATTCAGTGGTAGCAATTTCGATGGGGATCACCGAGCAAAAATATGAACTCGATGCATGCCTGGGTATGGTAAGCAGTGAGGGATTGTGGTGATAATAGATACGGTGCAATACGTTTTGGGAGCAAAGCTTCTTCAATCATCACAGGAGAAACGCTCATCAATCAGTGATTGTGAACCTTCATTTAGCACGCACACCCTTCATCTTTTCAATTGAATATATATCTAGTGAGGGAAAAGTTACATACACAGGATATGGCTGCCTTGAAGTATGATTAAGGATATACCGAGACCGAGACCGAGACAAACCGAGAGTCTCGGTCTCGGTCACCGACTTGACTTCATTCGATCGAAATATGCTTCGTCTCAACCTTCCGTACACTTTATTTTGTTGTGGATGTGAGTTAGGAGTAGGAATTGTGAGATGTGAGTACTGGTACGAGAAAAACACGTGCTAATTTATCATCAATAATTAACACATATGCATGTGTGCTTAGATGACAGTTACACCTCGTGGAGTGATTATTGGTAACCTAGACCGACATTTAATGATATCAGTCCGAGACTGAGAACTCAGTTTCAGTGCATTCCTAAGTATGGTTCATATCAATTTCATTGAACTATATAATTGTTTTCTCTTTATGCACATATTCGGTTAAGAAATCGAACTTGCGAACAGATGCAGAGCATTTTTCAAAGAGTAGTAACTGTATTCACGCGAAAAACTTTATGATTTTATTCTTCTTAAGAGTTCAATAGGTTTAGGAATTTTTTTCCTCATTTCTTTGTTCGACTATTTAGAGGTGTAATTCTTTTATTTCTTCATCATAAACATAAGGTCTAGCATTTCAATGTTTTTCACTGCTATTGTCATTTAAGACATAATCAGGCATACTATTTGTTGCTGGTTGCTTGACGTGATATAGAAATATGAAGAGGTATTTTCTATTTATCAACTGATAGCGATCTAAATATTGTGACCGAGTCAGGAAAATGATCAACAACAATTGAAATAATACATGACGAGAGAAAAAATTTCGCAACTACGTATATTGAGAGGATAGAGTACTTAGAAAACATCTTAAACTAGAGAAAAATCAGAGAAATTGTAAATATACCTATATTTCTATTTCACAATTAATCTATTGACCAGTCAAATATATTAAGTCCATCTGAATAAATTTCTTTGTCTAATAATTTGTTCAGAAGCGGTGACAAACTTATGTATTTGATAAATGTTATTTGATGATAGTCTGCAGTGCAGACT
>OENM01001652.1:0-21109 GCA_900239745.1 Rotaria magnacalcarata | reverse complement strand
CCCCCCCCCCCCTTGGTTAAAGTCAAAACATCATGTTAGGGACATGTGTTTCATTATCTGAGGTTGATGGTCAATATCGTTGTTAAACAAGTTCTCTATGTAAACAAGTTCGAAGAACATTCTGTTCAAAAAGTCCTTTTCGAAATGGATCAACGTGCATTGTATTAAATCATGCAGGTGATGTTTTTGTTTATTTATTATGAATATTCATGTGCATATGAATATGTAAATAAACCATTGCATTCATCAAATTCTTGTATAAATAATGGAATATGTCGAAATGTGGGTGTTTTTAATGCAAAAAAAATCCATACTCGTGTATCCTCAAGATATACCAAGTATTCATCTTGCTGGAAATACAATTATTTCGTGAATCTTCATTAGCAAAAAGATAGAATTTATTATCTGTCGAAATCAGGACTATTGATTGTCTTTAGAGAGTAGAAGGTGTCAAATTTTCAATTTTTGAGAGGGACCGGTTCCCTCCTGTTCCCAAGAAATAATAAAATGATGAAAGATTGAACTAGCTAGTATCAATTCAAAAGAAAGGAGTATTGCAATACTAAGAGTATTTTATATGTGGATATGAAAAACAGAAATTTTTCCTCTCCATCATCACACAAATTTCATATCACACTAACTCTTGATATACTGATTTAGTTCTTCAGTCACGAAAGAGAATAGATATCATATTTTTCGACCTTCAATTACATGGATTCACAAAAATATTTTTGTGTAATTCTACTCTATACAAATAGAAATAGATGTCATCCCTAAAACAAAAAAAAACATTTGACTCATTCATTTGCTTTTGACCAATCAATCAAAGACCATCCGCTTTCTTTCTTTGTACAGCGATGACTCAGCATGCCAAAAACTCGGTTATAATAAGCAGCAGATTTCTCTTTTTCTCAATTAAAAAGCCAACAGTCCAATGAATCAAACATCTTTTAATACAATTGCTTTCGATGATGATGATAACGAAGATTTTATTGACGACGAAGATGATGATCGATCTAATGAATCTATGGATAATTCAACTAGTAAAAGACGAAATAAGAAAACATTAGGTCGCGTAAAAATTAATATGGCTTATATTGATAATAAAATTCGAAGATATACAACTTTTTCTAAACGAAAAACAGGTATTATGAAAAAGGCATACGAATTAGCAACATTAACGGGTACTGAAGTTATGCTTCTTGTTGCTTCTGAAACTGGTGAGAAAATGAAATTTAAGTCATATTTTTAAATAAAAATATATATTTTATATACTAGGTCATGTTTATACGTATGCTACACCGAAATTACAACCGATGATAACAAGTGAAACTGGTAAAGCGCTCATTCAAACATGTCTTGCAAAAGATGAACCGATTGCTGAGCCTCCTCCGCCATCGACGACTACATTAAATAATAATGATGTTATATTTATTGATGAAAATCAACAAAAAAAACGAACAAATTTATCCGTAGAAAGTATGACTGCTCAAATTCGTCCAAATAAACGTTCTAAATTAAAGCCAACGTATGAAGTCGAACGAGCAAATGCTCTAACGCCATGTGTACCGATGCCAACATCTATATATCCACCGGCAATAGCCATACCATTGTCATGCTTAGTCAATGCAGATTCTCAGCAGCAACCGTCTATCAATAATGGAAATTCATATACGATTGATATAAATTCTCTAAAAGCTAATGGAATTAATATTGTTCTTGCCCCATCACCTAATTCTTCCCAACCCTCACCTCCATCTAATGTATCACTTGTGTTAACCCCTGGTAATTTTCCATATCAATCATCTTAAAATAAGGTTAAACCATATTTATTGATTTCAGTTTTGTTTTATTGTATTTAAAAGAGAAGAAAAGACACACGTGTGCTACTTATTGTCTTGAATAAATTAAAAATTATTTTGTTTTCAAATAACCAATAATCAAAGCTTATGGAACGATATGATGAAGCATACAATACATACCTCTTGTTGTTGAATTTGTTTGAAAAATCGAAGAATATTCTTGGATCGAGTCTTCTCATTTGATGAGTCAATGAAATTTGCATGAAAAGAAAAACTTTTTATTTTTCGTATAAAATTGATTATCTGATTGCTTATTTTTTCGTTTTAGATAGAATATTTCGTTATTTCTTTTTTTATTATTATAGAATGAATAAACGAGACAGAATGACATTCCAATTAAAATAGTAAATTATGGATTCAAACAACATGTCACTTTTGGCTTCGGCCACTGATTTGCCATTTCTTCAAAGTGTTGCGAAAATTCCAGCGGAACGAACAACTCAGGTTTGAATATTTATTCAATTGAAGAACAACAACGAGGCATTTTCGTTCGAAAAAATCTAGCACTTTTCCTTGATTAAATGTATCTCACCAATAATAAGTACGAAACACTATCGATCATTTTTACTTCCTGTTTATTCCTTTTCAAAGATAAATCAATATCGATTTATTTCAATGACAAGCTGTTAAATCTGATTAGACAGTTTGAACACTTTTGTTCGTACGCATAAATCTCTGACATAATCGTATCGTCTAATATAGTTGATTATCTTCTTTGTCATCATGCTAATTGAATTTTCAACACGGAATATACGCTATACTGTTTATAGTCATTATTTTCGTATGATTGACACTACCACCATCAGTGATGCTTGGCAACTTTCATATAACAGAAAGAACTGTATGGTTAGTCATCAAAATTGGGACAAGCATACATATTGAAGAGAGAGAGAAAAAGGAAAGAAAGAAAAGAGAAGTGGGGTGAAATCAAGTTGCCCGCATGAGTATGTATGTACATATATTCTTTCATCCGTTGTCCATACAACTACGTGTAAACACACAGATTTCTCTTTCTTTCTTTTTTTTTTCTACTACACTTTTTCCTCTTTCTTAGAGGTCAGTCATCCCTACTGTCCAGATTCGTAAGTTCAGTTTAAAAAATAGACCTATTCTAACGGCAGACAAGAGAAACTCATTTTCATTTCAATCGCAAAATCTGAGGTGTCAAACAGGAAATAGATTGCTTTGTTTTGTCTTTTCTAGGACTTGACTATAATTAATGCTTATTTAAAACATTTGGAAGCATTATCAATACTACGTGAATCACATATTCGAAATTTATGCAAGACAATTCGCTATGAAAAATATGACGCCCATCATATTCTATTCAGGTATGTTTTTTTCGACTAAATACATTTTTCAATATTTATATTTATTTTCTCTTCATCCTTTTACATATTGAACGAGGACATTCTTTTAAGTTTATTATGTCTACACCAGATAGCGACAATATAGACATACATATTCATCATCATGTTTGTATGTTTGCATAGCTAGTATTCGATCATAGTGAATTATCTATCTGTTTATCTTTGATGATAGATGCTCCATCATACACTCGAACTGACAATTGAGAAAGGTTGCATCATATATATATATATCCAATATATAATATAACAATAGACTTCTTAAATAATAAGAGCAATATACTGAACTTCGTGTGTCTTATTCGATATCGTTTAGTTCTGCTTCTGTTGTTGTTGTTTTGATCACTTGACACTTCGCTATAGCATCTAGTTTTTCTTCCCCTCGGTGTGTACCGAAAGAGAAGTGTTCGTGCTTATTGTGTAGGACACGCACATGTAATCGTTTGAACATTTAGAAGAGTAAAAGGCGACAAAGAATAATATATATATATAAACATATACTATAAGAGGATAATGGCGAGCTTATACTCACGTTTGGCATACATACATATATACACAATTTTTATTTTTTTATTTTAGTCGTGGTGAATTGAATACCTGCTGGTATATACTTTTATCTGGCTCTGTTTTTATCGAGTCTACACTGTATTTACCACGAGCAAGGTAAGAAAGAAAGAAAAGACTTTCGTGAATTGATCAATTAGTTTATTATTTAATCGTCATGTCCAACATTTTTATGTATTCTTTTACATAGAAACAAAAAATAAATTAGCTCAACCAAACTTTTTTTTACTTCATTTTGCATGTTTAATTCTTAACCTTGTTCGTTCTTTTCTTCGTTGGTTTTTTCTCTTTACCGATTGCATACTGCAAATATCATTGCTATACCAACACTTCTTTCGGCCTCTCTCTCTCTCTCTCTCTCTCATCAATACCTATCCATTGTCGACATTGAATAGATCAACCGATATTGGTATTCATATGACATAAAAAATTCATTTTTGTCTTAAATAGTTTTGGTAAACGAACTCCGCGTAATCAATATCGAACAAATGAATGTGTTATGTTAGAATCATCAGAATTACTCATAGTAAGCGAAAATTTCCTTGTTGATGAATAGAAATGATAGCATTGATTTCAAAAGATTGATTATCCAATACCAAATAAAGAATCAGTGATGCGAGTCGATAATGAAAATAATCAACAACAAGCAATAGCAACAATAGTTGACGACGACGACGACGACGAAGAACAACTGACAACAACACTTCATCGAAAGAAAAGTTCACGTATTCGACAGGTGATATATTTATAAATATATATAATTTCTATAGATAAGAAATTATCTTTTTGTTATTATTGTCATTATTTATTTTTGTCTTACAGCGCTCGGTAACAGGTATTAATGCAAACGATATGCATTCACCTATGATTCGCAGTTCACATTCACGCGCAAGTGACACATCTAGTGCTTATTCTGGATCAGATATTATGCAGTCATCCACCAATGGAGATGATTGCCAGTTGACTAATAACGAAGAAAATAATGAAACCGACGATGAATCTGAAACATCATCAGAGGTAAATTTATTATTTATTCGATTTTTTTGTTAAATATTCTTTTTTTAAATTTCATAGTCATTTCCTATTTATGATTTCATACGAGAATCTTTAATGAAAGACGCTCATGAAAGAACAGATGATGATATTGAAAGTATCCTAGAATTTCTTCTCCATTTCCCAGTAAGAATTTTAAAAACTTCTAAATCTTGTTCAAGAACTATTATTTTCTAAAGGCATTTGCTGATTTAACTTTACATGTTCGACGTGAACTTTGCAAAGTACTTGTTTATGCTCATATTGAAAAATCTAATACTGTTGTCATGAATGACGGCGAACGCTATGATTCATGGTCCGTTATTATAAATGGAACTATTAATAATGAAACAATCGATGGACAATTAATGCGTACATATATTGTTGGAGAAGGTTTTGGTTGTGGCCCAACGTTAGATCAATATTATCATAAAGGGATTATGAAAACGCATGTTGATAATTGTGAATTCGTTGTTGTAGCACAGAATGATTATTATGCAATATTAAATCAAGTATTTCTCAAGAAAATATTCTAAGAAATGATGTTTTTGAAAATTTATCTTCTATTCTAGGATGAGGAAAATATTCGAATTGAAGAAAGTGGAAAACTGGTGATGATTAAAGAAGTTCGCGTCAATAATGAAGAACAAAGAATTCCTAGAGAAATTGTCATCAAGGTAACTATTGACTAATCAGTTTTCTTAGTATGAGGAAAGACAGACGACAGTTAAACATACATAAAATGAAATAAAAAAACTTTGCTTTGTTTTTGTTATAACAATGTCATCGTTAGATATATTACTGCGTATCAGTTATCAGCTATTAAGCGTGTCCAAGTCATAAAGTAAATGTTATTCTAACAATATGAAAAAATATTTCGAGGTTCGTCACTTAATTCTTGAGACACGACTCTATGGATTATCTGTCTGCCGGCTTTATTAAGGTGATTATTTCAGCACGTAATAAAAATATTGTTGATATTCTTTGGCGCATGTCATTATTTCAATAGTAGAGATTATGAATGACTTGATGAAAGTTTTGCATTTTATTAAAATGAAAATAGTATGTCACGACAAGCACATAAGACAGTGCCTAGATATTTAATTTTCAAGGAAAATATAAATCAAGTAAATGTAATTCGATAGTTGTAACCCTGAAACCTTTGATCTGTTTTGTTTTTAGGCAACAAAAGAAAAACTACTTGATTTACTAGTGGATGCACGTCAATTAATTGATGATCCTAGTTTCGTTGAAGATTTTCTTCTTACGTATCGAACATTCATCAAGGATCCAATAATAATAGCAAACAAATTATTTGATTATTTGCTTGATAGCAATGATCCAACGTCATCTGAACACATCGCACGTGTGGTTTTATCATGGGTGAATAATCATTATAGCGATTTTGAGTCGAATCCAAAATTAAGTGAATTTCTTGAAAAATTTGACGATTATTTACAACATCGTGTTCCTGAAGTAACGCGGGCGTTTTTGTTAATTTTCTCTTTAAAAATTTGTCTATTTTAATTTCGTTAGTGTATGCGATCATGGAGACATACATTCAATTTAATTTGTTATACAAAATCGAGCATACGTACAATAACTATAACACGATCAACACGTGATGATATATTGAATTTCGAAATACTTGGAGGAAGTGACACATTAGCAAATAATGGAATATTTGTTTCGAAAATCGAACGGCATTCTAAAGTTTATGAAGTTGGCTTACGACGAGGTGATCAGGTAAATTAAACGAATAAATTGAACATTTGCAATAGGAAGTTTTGTTCACAGAATTTCCCATTAGATTAAGTCAGATATTTTTTAGAGCAGTAAACTGTCTAAGTAAATCAGTGTCTAGACATAAACGGAACCTATTGTTTATACTTCCGTCAAAAAAAGGAACGTTTAATCACGTTTCTACTGGGACTGCATTTTTCTTATGAATATGCATACCTGAAATAGTGTACAGAATGGATGAAGAATAGTAGATTTTTCGCTGAAACTCTGAACCTAGATGTTATTCCCAAGGAAGAAAGTCTCAGATAAAACAAGTACCGATGGCATTCAATATCAGTTTAGAGTTCGTCCTTCTTTTTCACTCTATCGTCTTATATTCAGCGTTATAGATCAGAGCTGCCAGTAGGTCAGCAAAAAAACGATCGTTGGACTGAAGTGTCTAAGTTTTCAAATCCAAAAAATCTCATAGCTTTGTATTGGCAAATCATTGTAGCTGCAGCTATTAGTTTCTATTTTCCTAACGATAATCGAATAATAAGTTCTCCTACATGATAGAAGATTAATAAACATAGCTGCTGTCACAAATTTTTCTCCCACACAGAAGACGCAAATCAGGTCAATAAATTAGAACTGATCTAGTCTGTTAGCCTGGCTTAATATAATACGAACGAATCATGCAACTGTACGTTAAGCCCTTGTCGTCAATGCAAAAGCTTTGAATAGTTTCGTGTTTTTTCTTGATATCCATGTAAAATGAATATTTCATAGAATTTTAATTCAATCTTTGTTGACAGATTCTTAGTGTGAATGGACAATCGTTTGATTATCTGACAAATACTCGTGCATTGGAAATTCTTCGAAGTACAACTCATCTATCATTAGTAGTGAAGAATAACCTTCTAGGTAAGAAACTTGAGATTTTTCTTTTCAATATTTATTTCTATTTACAAAACTAATTAATATTCGTAAATTTTCAATTATAAAACAACCTGATCAAGTTTAAAAAAAGGAAATTGAAATAAGCAAATTACATTTTTTTTATAGGACTGAATGAAATCGATAATCCAGAGAAATCACCTGTTCGTAAGAAACGTCATGATCCGTCCGTGTATGAACAAGAAATTCGAAATAAATTAAATAGTTCATCACCAATACGTTCTCATTTAACAACACCACAATCATCGCCTAGCGTACCGGTTAGTCCAACGGATTCTCATCATCAATCTCGACTACCATTAATATCAATCACTCCGACAAAAAATAATCAAGCTAATTTGGAAAAATCAAAGCCACGCCCTCTAACGAAACGTATGGGTTTAAAACGAGCCGTTATGCAAAAATTGAAAATTACAAAAAATAACAGGTAACTAAACTTTTACATCGAATATTGAAGATAAACACCTGGCATTGCGCCAACGACGATACCATGTATATAAACCACACGATGAACTGATCGTTAACATAATCCATACGAGTAATAGGTTAATATCTAAATTTGTGCCAAGGCAACCTAAAGAAAAACAAAATATAGAACGTAGAATCTAAAGATCGAAGTCTCTGCTATTGCATCGCCCAGTTTTCAATAGTTAGCTGTTCTTAATTTTCACTATATCGTTTATAAAAATCAAGGGTTGCATTTTTCCTCGACAAAACCCAATTGATGAGAAAAAATACAGCTGAAGATTTCGGGTACGTTTTCGATTGTTTCTATATAAAATTTACGCTAATATAATCAATTCACAAAAGTAAGACAAACTTATAAGAATATATCCTACCGCTATACATAATAATCGACATGATATTAACCATTATCCATATGATGTATTGTTCCCAATAGCAAGCAATCAGTAAAATTTGACCAACAACATTTAAACTATTTGTTATTGCATCAAATACATGCGGTACGAATCGTTTTTCAAATAGATAATCCTTAACTAGACGTTTCGAAAACATTGGAATTTCATAATAGAATATAAATGTTAATAATGCAGTTAAAACACAGACATATAGCCAACCAATAGGTTTCAATGATGTAACACGTGTTGTTGATTTGTTGTCTAATTCTTTTGCCCACAGATATATTCCAACAAATTGTATCGGTAGGAAAAAGAATATAAATAATTGTGCGTCACCAACATAGCCATAGGCAAACGCGAAAGTTCCATATAAAATCGCACTGACTATGCCCCAGAAAAATGAAGAAAACTTTCCATGCATAACAAGTACAACGTATAGAATCGTTGTGAATGCTGATATACCGGATAGACATAAGGAAATTCGACGCCATAATGTTATACCATCGTGGTAATCATTGATCCATTTTAATAGTGAACGTTTTTGTGAAAATAATGAATTGAAATCCTTTGAAAATATAAAATCATAGTTTTATTTGACTTTTTCAAAAAAATTAATTTACCAATATAGAAAAAATAACATTGAATGTACCGAATAGAATAAGTATTGTAATTTGCCAAGTTTTTAAATCTTTCAAATCGGGGACTATTGATTGAAATACAAGTTTCAATTGTTGTGCATAACATTGAATAAATAAGCAGAGTATTGACGTTTGTTTTTCTTCGATAGCTGGATTACTTTCGAAACTTTCATCTTCACTAAAATCGGACGTGCTGTTTGTTGGGTTTTGTTTTATCAATACTTCGGTTCTACTTGTGTCTCTTGTTTCTAATTTCGTTGTATTCATAGCCGTCGACGTCGACGGTTCAAAACGATAGAATGATTTCTACTTATCATGAAATACTAAAATTCGGTGAAACATAAAATAAGAAATTGCGCCTGTTAACGTCATGCGTGAAAATAAGCCAAAAAAACAAAGTTAGAAGTCGGAGCATTTTTTCTCTTCCTCTTTTTAGTCGGTTTGTTTTCACATGCTGAGAAATCGCGGAAAAAAAGACGCATGAAATAATCATAGGCTGAATGGGGAAATGAGAAGCACCGCATTGGTTGGAATGCTAAACATAGACCCACTGTATACTGGCGTTATCATACGAATGTCTACACTAGAATAGACGGGGCGATTAAAGATATGTTTTTTTTGAAACGGATAAGAAATACTTCGATCTACAATATGCACTTATTTGCAACATATTTTCAAACTAAGAGAAAATAAATTGGTAGTCTCAGTAAGTTGTGCTGTTATTTGTAGTTTACTGATGCTTCAAAGCAAATCGGTACATGAAAAAAAGAAAAGGATTGCCAAGTCATGTGGCTCTCGTCTAGATGCCATCATTTTCTTTTTGTTATTTTGTTTTCTTTTTGATAAAAATGTAGTTTAATAATACGAAGAGATAATATTTCGAACGTATCAAAGCAATAAAACCTCAAATATGAAAAAAAAATTCAATCGCTCGCTTATCTTTTATTCTAACGAAAACAAATTGAATCGTTAAGGTTGTTCCGCGAAATTTCATACTTACCAAAATATAAAAGAAATAGGAACTGATCATATCGATAAAGTTATTTCATATTTTGTGCTTGAATACCTATAAGTTTTTAATTAGAAGACAAACAAATGAAGCAATAGACTCTTTAATAACTTTCTATTTTTATTCTAGTGAATTCGATACAACGACAGTAGATAGCGAACTTGAATCAAGCGCATTATCAACATCAATTTCTAATAAAAGTTTTAATCGAAGTACAAGCAATCCGGATTTATCTCCATCACCGATCAGTAATAAATCGTTGTCAACGTCGTTATTAACATTTAATGGAGCAATCAATGATGAAGATAATTACACGTTTGTTGTTAAAGTCTATCGCAGTGATCAATCGTATAAATATTTTCCCGTGCTTAAAGTACGAAATTAAAATTAGTTTTTTTTTTAAATCAAAACAAAAACAAAATTTACTATTTTATTTTAGGATACAACCGCTAAGCAAGTTGTTATGCTGGCTATAACTGAATTTAGTATTGTTGATCAAAGCAGGTAGCGACATTTATTTGATTGCCGGAGATGATACATTTTCATAATTATGAGTTTTAATTATCTCTAAGTCGTTATTTATTTCATATCGTGCTCATTATTCTAGCATTTTAACTTCTCGTATAGAAATCGATCTATTGCGGTAAGAATTTTTGGTCGCAGTGATGGGAAGCTCGTGGTTATGTGTAATCTAATCGTTAGATATTTAAAAAATTTATACACTCGTATGATTGTGTTTTGTTTTCGATTCTATTATGTAAAATTTGTTTTTCGATTTATCGCGAAAATATTTTCTCAATCGTCGATTTACCGATGCTTAATATGCACGTCATTATTTATGTAAGCTACGCCTTCAGCATGCTTCGAGTGTTTTTGAAACAAAATTAATGTTGAAGCGAGATTCTTGTGATTGTCGACATCCCGCGAGAGAAATATTTCAAGTGGTTTATTAGAAAAATATGATTAAGCCGGACTCGTGTGAATTTGAGATTAAGATTTTTTGTCGCCGAGGAACTGCATTTCTATGGGTTAGACTAAATTAAAGCAATATTATTCACCAGGTACGCCAAACAGCTGCTTTTTCAACTACGACTGTATATGTCTTTTCTCGCGGAAAGATTAAATTAAAAAAAAATGAAACCGATGTAACATCTGTTACCATTTCATTAACTTAAAATATAACACAATAAGAGAATACTCTCGACTAGTTTTCGGGTACTCATGGCTCGTTAGGGTCTACGCGCAGTGCACATCGATTTTCTGCTGTTTGAAATTTACAGTGAAACATAATGATTTGTCAAATGTAGTTCAAAATGTTTATTCTTCTCGACAGCCTGACAAGTTACACTCAGAATAGAGTTTAAGTCTTTTTGTTTTTCAAACATTCGAACCCTGCGCCTGTAACTATGGTGAAAGTTATTTAGCTGCTCAACAATCTTTGCATCGTCTAAACGTACTCAATAATACTAATATAAATAATCACAGGAATTTTCGATTCCACTCTATCTAGACTTCAACTGGCATAATAAATAGTAGATGTACAATATAATTCATAATAACATTTATTAAATACGTAGTAAAATTCATATTTATATTCCTCATAGTTCATATACGCGTAGACATGTGAAAAACCTAACGAGAGAAAAAACAACATTCGTTATCATTTAATATTTTCTTTCAGGTATTATTCATTGTGCGAAGTCTCTGTGGAAAATAATGTTATCAAACAAAAACGTCTACCAGATCATATTGATAATTTACCTGAACGTCTTCCAATAAATGCTCGTTATTATCTAAAAAATAATCTTTCAACTGAAACTCTTGTGCCGGATCATCTATCGAATGAATTCATACGCGAAGCACGTATTCATTTTCTTCAATTAGATTCTCTGGAAATTTGTGCACAATTAACATTAAGAGATTTTTCGATGTTTAAATCAATTCAAGCAACAGAATATGTTGATCATATATTTAAAGTAAAATCACCGTATGGTATACCACATCTAGAGAAATTTCTTCGACTACCCAACGAAGAAATGTATTGGACTATCACTGAAATCTTACGTGAAACTAATTTAATACAACGATCAAAAGCGATTAAACATTTTATTAAAATAGCAAGTAAGACAAACAAAACACGATGTTTTGAAATATATAAAATGAATTTTGTTCTTCTGTTTAGAATCATGTAAAGATATGAAAAATTTTAATTCGATGTTTTCAATAGTCAGTGGACTTGATCATAAAACGGTTCAACGTTTACAAGCTACATGGGAACGCGTACCAGAAAAATATAAAAAATTATTTGAGGTAAAGCAATACTCTTGAAAGACTTGATACAAATACTGAATAGCGAACAATATTAGAAGCGGACCTATGAATTTTACGATAGAAGTGGGAGAGTAATTATGAAACAGCATTTAAATTTCAGGTAATATCCAGTCATGTTTTAGTCGTTGGGTACAACACAAAAGTAGTTCAGGACCTTTTGCATGAAAACAAGAGAGAAATGCAATTTATACGAGTGAATATAAATAATTCAACAGATCCTGATAACCTTGGAAATTTGTTCAGAAAGACTTTAATGTCTGATAAATGTGGAAACATCGGATTTGCATCCGATTGTTATGTGTACTGCAAAAATTGAGTCGATTTATATATGTTTTGAATAATTCTGAGAAAATGCTTTTTTTTTGAAAAAATCCCTGTACTCCCCCTCAGGGATGGTCTGGTCAATAATGACAATTTTTTCGATAACTCAGCCATTTCTTGACAGATTGCTTTCATCTTCGAACTCGACTGAGATATTGATGAGATCATTCTGTGTACAAAATTTCATGACAATCGGATTAGTCTTTCATGAGTTATCGTGTAAACGGCCGGACACACTGACCGATTCTATAGTGTACTCACTTTTTTTTGAGTACACAAAAAAGAGCCGTATTGCATTTCAGACAACTTGAATCTATCTCAGTGATACGATGGTACAGAAATCAGTATATTTTTCTTTTTCTAGGAACTTAAATCACTACTTGATTTATCTCGAAATATGTCTGTCTATCGCAACTTATTGAAAAATGACTTAATCGTACCACCTATTGTAAGTGATTACGAATAAAATGATTAAAACAAATCCAACGTTAATGCTCTATTCATTTATAGATTCCCATGTTTCCAGTATGTATGAAAGATTTAACATTTATTCATTTGGGCAATCAAACGCATGATGATAATTTGGTAATAGAAAAGCAAACTGATTTTTCTTAAGAAAAATTTCTAACTGAACTTTTATTTTAGATTAATTTTGAAGAACTTCGCATGATTGCAAAAGAAGTTCGCTATATAATGAATATGGCATCATCACCATATGTAAAATAAAATATTTGGATCGTTTACTAAACATAATTATATCGTTTAGGACATGTCAAATATGTTTGATTCGCCCACATCTCATTCACAAGTTTTCGCTGGTTTTGGTCATCAAACAATAACAGATTCATTTGGCACAATGCGACGGCATCATACAGGCACGCGTTTATCTGTTTCTGCGAATGCTAAACGAATCTATGATGAAGTAAAATCACACTTACGAGAAAAGAAACGATTTTATAATAAAAAAAAATATTCTTTAGGCATTAATGGTCAAAAAAGTGAAAGCATATTTGAGTAATGCTGAAATAATTGAGGATGAAGATCGTTTAATTACATTAGCCAATCAATGTGAACCTGGTAAGAAATAGGTTTTTTTAAAGAAAATCTTCTTAAAAAACACATTAATTGTGAAATTGTCTAGTTTTAACTTTAACGAATTTTGATAAACATGAGATAGGGATAGATTTTCTTATTGAAGAAGATATACAGGCAATTATTTCTTTAGATTTTTTAGCAAATCTATGGACCTCTTCATCCATTGCAACACTTGTTGAATTTACATCGTTCGTCGATGCGCATACTTTAGAAAACAAAGGAGAATATGATGAAAATTCTATTTTGACTACTGATAGTGGCCATTCGATGAATGCTGCATTATCTCGAATAAGAATACATTTGTCGCCATCAAGATTCCATTTTTTGAAAGCTCCCTTTCGTCACAATGGTATCTTTCTAATCTACTCTATCATGCTAAATATGAATCAATATTGATTGCTGTTTCTATTCATACATATTCAGGTCATTAGCGAATAAATAATTTTATTATGGTTTGATTTTAGCTGCTACACTTAAACGACGTCCATCTCCTTCAACTTCGAGTTTATCATCGAATTCATCTGGTGATCGGCGTCCTGGCACTGTACAATTAACTAAATTTGGTATGTAATTCGTTCTTTATTTTCAATTAAATTTCGATTTAAAACAAAAGCAAAATGTTTTTTTCTAACGTTTTTGTTTTGTTTAGAATATTATTCAGGTAAATGTAAATGTTGTTACATGTATTTTTTCCCCTGCCAATTTAAATATTATTTTTTAATTTCGCCTTCTGCTGTTGTTTACTAGTTGGAAAAGACAAAAATATTAAATTTTCATATTTCTTTTTTATCATAGGCACACAATCACCGGATGCTGTGAATAAACTACTTCGTCTATCAGATAGTAGTCATCAGATAAAAGCTCGAGCACCAATAAAACCAAATCCTAATTCAAGCACTTCAATTTTTCGAAATACATCACCGTTAATAGGCAATCCGATGGCATTAACAGCCCTAACATCAGTTAGTGAAACTACCCAAAGTAATAGCCGTCGTCATCAACATACGAATAAAATGCGTGATGCAAATAAATTAACAAGTGAAAGTTCAAGTCTAAATTTCAAACCAGCATCATCAACACTCTATGTTCGATCGCATATCAGTAAGAAACTTTCATAGAACAAAACGAAAATACATCGTCTTTTTCATTTTTAAGCATCAAATCAAAATAATAATGATTTACCTAAAAGTACTGATTCAGGAAATGTTAGTCCTCATTCAACAGATACATGTATGTATTAGCAACTATTAATTTCAATAATTGGAAGTATTTCTATTGTAGATATTGGTAGTGATAAAAGTGAAAAATCCATTAATCGTTTAATATCTGATGAATACTCATCGATGAAAAATCGACACAATTCAATGTCAAGTAAGAAAAACAGCCTTGAATAGATAAATTTTAGGAGATTCATTTTTAGAAAATCAACATAATGATGATCCAAGGCCGATAATAATACGGAATTGGATGCAACGATCGAAATCTCAAACTGAAATAAATGCGCATCCAGGTTTGTGCAGAATTATTATAATTGGAATTTTTTGTGAAATATCTTCCGAAAAAAGAGTTGTGATACGGACCTCTCACAGAACATAATTTATTATTACAGAGTAAAGAACAAAAAAAAAAAACTTAAGAGCTCCCGGTACCAAAAATGTCCAAAACCCGTCCCGGAGTACAAGAGAAGTAGAGCTGAGGTATAGTTGTAGTAAGTAAATAAAACATAAACGTTTTGAATAAGCATTTAAAATAGAATATCTAAAATCACTGCGACCCAACAAATTTGAGCTCGCAGATATCTAGAAGATACTCATTTTAACGGCATTTTTCAAGAACTTATGGTCAGTATATAATAGGAAATAGTTGCTGGTATCCTGAACTGTCATTATAATTAATGAATCTTCAACAAATCCCGATAGTCATTCTTAATTCATGTAGTACTTTCTGCTTTTGTCGTAATGTTTAAGAAAAAGTTCTATTCACCATCGAAACCAATATTAAAACTTTTAGATGTAACATCTTTTCATATGTCACATGTTTGAAGAAATTTAATATGCATATATTTTTTTTCTTCTAATTTCTAGAAGAACCACCTGTCGACTACGACGACGCTGAACAAGTAACAGCAGTTTAAATTCATGTGCCTGAATGTTTGTTTAATTGGCCCGGTGCCTTTTTATTTTTTGTTTCTATAAACAGTAATCGGAACTTGTTCTACAACGAAAAAAACCAACATTCATCAACATTGTACATTGTGTGTTTTGCATTTTCCTGTCTCTTGATTCATTTTCTTATATTTTCCTACTGACCTTCTTTGTGTTGGCCAACGCTCTGTTTTCGGTATCTTTCTTACTTTTGCTTTCTATTGAATCGATCTGATTCGTTTGCTTGTTTTTGTTCTACTTACATTTGGGAAATCGTAGGGATTCATATGTTAGACATATGTTTATATAAAATATTCATCCATTTTGTTTTAACCAGATTTAACACTTTCGCCATGCTACGAAATACTATTGTAAACTTCTCATTAGATGTCAGATGCGCCGTACTAATTGTTTTGTTCTTATTTTACTTATTTGTATCTTGAAGAGCAGGAAGAGTTAAAGGGAAAAAGCATATTCTCGCGTTTTTACCACATCTCTCTTTGAGTTGAGATGGCTATTTGATATTGTTGTGAAACTTATATGTATCAGAAACTAAATGATATATCGTTTTTGAATTAAAACGAAACTAAAAACATTACTAATTTGTTTTCCTTTGCTTTTTTCTTTTTGTAAATTTCTTCTTAAAATACGCTAACATTTTTTTTTCTTCTGTATTATATCCTTGCTTGTTTGCTATCCATACAGCGAAATGTTACAAATATGATAACGTGTATACATATATATATATACATATATATATATATATTTATTTAACTGATTTTTTTCTTTCGTTTTCTTACGTATATATATATATATATATATAAACAAATCATGTTAATATAAAACCCTACGTAGAATTGCTGTCTAACAAAATAGGAAGAGTCATTTTCATTAAACAGAAAAATAACAAAGAGCAAAAACATCACCTAACTATGTTAATAAAAAGGTATTGTTCGATCATCATACGCATTTGATTTATCCTCAAGCCTAAAAATGTATTCAATATGCATTCTTGTCTTATTATCATATTCATTCAATAACGTATGGGCAGCAACACCCTATCAAGTTTGTGATTCAGCATTTGGTACCATTCAAACATTTGATGTCACAGGCTGTACAACATCGCCTTGTAAATTTACTAAAGGTAATTCATATGCAATGAATTTAACATTTCAATCAAAAGCCCCATCGAATTCTGTTAAAGTTAGCATACATGGTAAAATAAAATACTAAAAAATACTTTTTTTTGTATTCTATGTTTTAACTGTTTGAAGGTGTTATTTCTGGTATTCCTATTCCATTTCCATTACCGGATCCGGATGCTTGTAAACTGGGTATTGCATGCCCAGTGAATGAGCATGATGTTTATACAGCATCGCTTGCATTAGATGTATTATCATCGTATCCATCGTTATCACTCTATGTCAAAATTGAATTAGTATCCGGAGAAAAAGTTCAAGATTATGCTTGTCTACGATTTCCGGCTACAATCACAAGTAGTAAAAATGAACTGGACAATTTAGTTGGCTGGAAAAAAGGAAAAATATTTGAAATATTGTATCAAAAAATCGCACAATTAGACTTAAAGCCTTTGAACCATTTTTTCAGATGTTTAACTTACATGTTATATTAAAATTTAAATAGAGCTTCATTTAACAGTACTTTGTACGCTAATATTCTTTCTTTCAATAGCCAGTATCAAAGATTTTGAGTAAGTGGAGATCATAGTTTCATATATATAACACACTGACAATTGTTTCATTCTAGATGACCTAGTAATTGAATATCATTCTATCTATTCGTAGTGTAATTGCAATGAAATTTGAAGCCACAATATGACTTAAATTTCTTCACACATATCTCGCTGTAGTTTACAAAGATAAAAAACAACCGAAAACGAAAGAATCATGTATACTGTGGTTTTATATTGTTGATGATCTTAAAAGCTATAAACTGATATTTGATAAATTTATTAAATTACAAAAATATTTTATCCTGTCTTTAGTAGACTTTTTCCTTTGGCAATGGACGATGGGACTGGGACCAATAGATCAGGAAATGGTCACATTTTCAGCAGAAATGGATCCCCACTAGAGGTCTGCGGTTCCACAAAATATGGAACCGTGAACCGAACCGGAACCGGGCTTTAAAAGTTTTTGAGAACCGAACCCGAACCGGAACCGTAGAAAAAATTACTCAGGAACCGCTAAAGGAACCGTGGAACCGTTTCTTTTATATAATCACTCACATCAAGCTTTTTGTCAAGATACTATTGAAAAAGAAATGATTCACAACTCATGTCAGAAGTGATTCTATACTGATCTTGAGGCGGAGATACGAATTTTATGGTTAGCGACATCAGCAAGTATGGTCAATACCCCACATATTGTATATCATAGCCACACTTTGATAGGTAAACGGTTCCACGGTTCCGTATAATAATTTTGGAACCGAACCGGAACCGCTGTTTTGAAATGATTGGGAACCGGGACCGGAACCGCGGTTCCGATTCCCGGTTCGGTTCCGGGTAATTTTTGGAACCGCAGACCTCTAATCCCCACCCCCCATAAAGTCATGCGTTTTAAGGAGAAATGAAAAAGAAAGAATCTATATGTATATAGATATAGATAAATGTCTATCATTGACTATCCTTTAAGCGATAATGGATTCAAGCAGAAATCGTAAACTTATACAGGGAAATGCTCCATCAGGCAAAATGGAGTATTAAATAGGCTTATCAGTTTTTCTTAAATTTAAAAACTTGATTAACGATTTTATTCAGTATTTGAGCAGTGTAGCCATGTCAAATTAGATGAGAATTTAATTCTAATAAAAGTTACAATCTTTAATCTGAAGATGTAGAGTGCGCCACTCCTTTCAATAGAAAAAGCTTTTCAGTGCAGAGCTGCTGGGGCTAAAATGTGGACCTCGCATATTACAAATCACTTAGAAACTCACTAAATAGAGCATTTTTTAAATAGAATGAGTTTCATAGTTTTTTTAGGAACACAATGGAAAAAAATAATTAATACTTCTGAAATTTTCTAACTAGAATAAAGCCTGCAGGTAAGTTAGAGTTCGATAAAGTTTTTTTTGAAGCTATTGGTGTCCAACAATATTGATATGAAATATTTCTGTTTTTGATCTTGAAGTGAAATAAACATGAAATCAATTTGATACTTACGAGAGGGTCCGTGGAACCACTTAGCAATTTTACTAGGAGTTGACCACCGGTAAAATTTTGATTTTCGATTTAACTATTTTAAATTGAAGGTCTAGTCAAACCATAAGTGAATCCAAAATATTAGATCTTTCTGATGTGCCGGAGAAAAATACCAGCGTTTGCAAGTTAAGGACTATTTATATGTGATCAAAAAGTGAAGTTTTTAGGGTGTCAGTAGTAATTTATACTTTCCTCCGCGTTCGCTCATTCCTTTGACTTCGGAAATGTCTCAAAAGATAGAGAAATGTTTTCTCTACAAAACGCAGTGGTTGATTTATTTATCCAGCGCCATATATCAGTAGATACTACCAGTATTCAGACAAAAATTTCGATTGGTTAAAATGAGGAGTTTTCAGTATTGCGACAATATCCACGCTGGATCATGTCATCCCAAATTAATTTATATATTTTCTGAAAGCCCTTTAAATTCTGCATCTTCTATAGTATAGTTTATTTAGATAAAAGTTGAGCGAAAATAGTTAGTCTACACGACAAATGTTGACATTGGACAGTTTTCCCTGTTCAATCGGATGCAAGATCAGCTGAGTATATTCTGTATGATTGTCCAAATCCGAAATTTGATTTCAGATTCGTAATTAGCATGAAAATTTGATCGTAAAAATATCATTTGCTTGAATACAAAGTTATTTCAGCTAAAAATCACCTACAGCGTAGCAGTAATTTGAAGCATTTTTTTCGAATACTTTCTGGTATGTCTATCTAATCACTAAGTGAGAGATCTAAAAATAAGAAGTTTGCTTTATTTAGAATCTCTGAACACTTAGCTTGAAAATCTGCTATTTACTCTTCTCGAGTTTTATTTTATTGTTGAGCTAATTAGACTTATTTCGATGTTATCGAAAATTCATATAAATTCGTTAAAATTGCTATTATTTATGGGTGCTTCTATCGTCACCGGTTATCCTGATAACAAAATGATTTGCATATTTAGAATCAGCGTGTGAAACTACGTATAACCGAGTAGTTTTTAGAAAAAAACATTTCTTCAAAAAACGGCTCTGGGGAGGGGTACAGGCAAAATTTTCGAAAAAAGCCTTGAGGGGAACCTCAGGGTGTGGGTGTGGGGAAATCGAAAAATAATAACGTCAAGTATAGCAGCACCTCACACCCACACCCAAAAGAACGTACTTAAAACACCACCGTACATATTGCTCTTACTGAACTGAAATTGAACGATCCCAGATTGCTGAGATGATTCTGAACATTTTTGCATCATCTGTTGTTGTATTGATCGCATGCATACAGTGTAAGCAAAATTGATCGGTGGCGTTGTTGTTGTTTTTGGACATAATATTTGCATCATGCATAAAACAGCAAGCAACATATTTATTAGACTGTTGAGTGAGTCATCAAGACCATAGGCATCAGCTACCAAACCTATTTGAGAGCCTGATGAATACCAAAATTTTCCACTACAGTTTTGCGTTGCAGATGTTGTGTTAAGCAGAGCAATATCACTTGTTAATGATGCTGCTCCACTAGTTAAATTTACAAGTGTCATTTGACGACTTTGTCAAAGTTGAACCGCATTAGCGACTGTTCTTGGCGTGCTACAATCAATATACAATTTAGCCGCTTGAGAACAAGCCGATTGCGCCATGGAGATATGTTCAATAAGAAAACAAAATAGCAAATATCATTTCATACTAATGATTTAAGAAAAATAAATTTCTGCGATGAAATTTTCGTCGCTGAATTAGGGGTGGTCATTTAGTGTTACTTTACTAAATAAAGATAAATGATTCATTTATCTTTAGTTTTTAAAGCAAAAATAAAGGAATAAATGATTTCTGTATTTTAAGCGATAACCGAGTCGAAAGTATTCTAGAATTGTAGAACTCGTGTTCGGGAATGTTCTTATCATTGGATCGATGTCCTTTGACTGAAAACAGGGACCTGTGAAGTGAAATCAACTTGTGCTGTTTTGCTGGTATTTAGGGGATTTTAGTTAGAAAAATGAAGA
>OENM01001651.1:12631-29308 GCA_900239745.1 Rotaria magnacalcarata | reverse complement strand
GGGCGCTTAACCGCGGTTAACCGTCGGTTTTTATGCTGGAAAGTCATAAAAATGGCTTAGGGAACCGCGGTTAACCGACGGTTTTGGACCGGTTCGCACGACATGGGATGACTTCTTGTAATTTTTCAATGGTTGTTAGGGGCAGTGTTTCCAATGGAAATCTAAAACAAAATGTACAGTACACTCTGTTTTTTATGAGCTAAGTGTATCAAAGTGTACAAAAGCCCAATTTTCACAATTTAGAAAACAAAATATAATTTTCGCCATTTTTTATCTCATGAAACAAACATTTTGATCACTAGCGAACAAAAAAATATCATATTTAATTAATTTAAAACTATATGCAGCTTTTAAGGTTCAGAGATCAAAGAAATCAGAGTGTAAATCAAAACTAGCAGATGTTCTGTACATTTTGCTTCTGCTGTGTACACTTGCCATTGCGAACACTGGGCGCCATAGGTAGTGTATTTGATATTGATTAGCTTAACACATATTCTTTTTTTGCTGTCTGCTCACTATGAATGAGTCACCCTCATTTGCTGACTTATAAAAATTTACCAATCAAATAATTACTGTAGTACAATGCAATAATGATTTTAAATGCTAAAAAAATGGCTACACGAATTTTCTATGACTATGCAACATAAATTTGTAAAATTATATAAAGTTTCTATTTTGTCTTATTATTCCAATGCTAATTGTTGCTTAGCAATAGGTTTTAGAAGAATTTTGCCATGAATGGAGGTGATCACTTCATTCACATCCATATAGATTTTATTTTTGTAGGAAAGGTACCAAATAAAAAGATACATACGATCTAGGATAATTTTCGGCACAACATATAAGATACAACTGACTGATCGACAATGGAGGAAATATACATAGATCTTCGAGAAACATTGAGGTATCTTAATCATTCTAAGAATTTTACTTTCTTGAATATAGAACTATTGATATCAAATAAACCGAGATTCCACTACCGTATAATATTTTAATTGAGTTTGCAGAAGTTCATTTTTCGAGAAGGAGAATCTTCTTGTCAGTACACTAAACAAGAGTAATCCTATTTATGGATAATCATATGACGTAGCAGAAGAACTTCACATAATTCGTTGTAATGATTACTAAAATGATGATTTTACCAATTTAAAAAAAAAGAAAAAATGCTTTTCTCTACAACAAATCACACATGGAGTCATTGATAATGACATCACACGCTCAATGTCAACTTTCACTTGGGAAAATGCAATTATAGAACAATTTCATAATTCTTTTACAGATTAATTTACCTTCATCAGCAAATTAATGATATTTCAATTATGAATAGATAGATTGTTGAAATCAGAGAAAAATAGTATGAAATTTTCAGTTGCGTGATGTTTACGTATAATATTCTAGTCCTTGATGATGTTATTTTACCAATCGATAGAAAATTTGCCTGCATGACAAGTAGTTAAGCTATGCATTAAAATTAAAAAAGAATGTTATGATTTGTTGTTACAGGTCGCTACATGCTGTTTTACAAATTATGACTGAACGATAAGAAAATGTTTCAAAAAAAGTTGAACATGGATCTATATTCTATTAAACAATCTTTTTTTATCCTAAATTGTACTTCTTAGTTTAGATTTTTCTATTCCTACGAAAATAAACGTTTTTTGATTGAATTTTTCCAATTTTATTGTAGTATTTTCATATGGCAAGTCTGATGCGAAATAAACGACGACCAAAATTAATTACACCATCTAACTCATCGTTTTCGAATTGTGTACAAGATCATTTATTTATTCAACCGTTACGAGGACCACTTGAAACATTTAAACCTGTTGTTTACCTAGACGAACAAGGTCGTAGACATGGTCGTGTTACAGATCATTTATTACAGCAACAAATTGAAAACGATAGACACAAACTAAAGAATCATATTGCAGCAAGAGTACCTGTATCATCGAATCTATACGGCATACGAAATCCAAATATAGCTGCTCTAATCAGAGATGTTCGTATTGAGAATGAAGACGACGAAGAAGTCGACGAAGATGTTGATAAACTAAGAGCTGATGATGAAATTAAATTTATTGAATATACAAAACCTTCGAAACTATCAACGTCAAAAACAAACAATAGACAAATATCATCGATTAGTGGAAAACAATCAGTTAAATTCGATACAACACCATCAGTTAATATGGCGCGACTTGTTGATAGTCATTTAACTGAACTAGATGATATTGAAAATGCTGATGGAACAGATAGTGAAGGTGAAGACGATGAAGAACTCGAATCAAGTAAACCTACGGTATGTTTTAAAGAAGATCATAGAGAAAATCTCTATATTTTGTAATTGTCTTTATTTGAAGACTGATCCGGATTCAAATGATCGTGGCCATGTTGATAAATCTGGTTTAGGATTTTCGGAAACACTTTCAACGTCTAAAGAGAATGATAATGTGTTGACCATTGATTCATCACTTGATTATAATCGACAATCACAAGAAATTTATATGCCGCCAAGTGTTGAAGATATTACTGATTTCGATGAACAGAAATCCAACGAACAAGGTTTATCAGGAAATGAGCTATCGGCACCTGAAGTTATTCAACGAGAAAAACAATTATCGAGTCCGAGTGACAAAACTGAAGAACGTCAAAAATCATCGTCGTCATCTCGTCCGAAAACTGCCCATTCGTCACAAACTCATAGTGATAAAGATAAATCTAACGACGACGAACAATCGAAAACACCTCGTTCGTCGTCAACGTCATCGGATGATACATCAGCTTTATTACGTAGTGATAATGATAATGCATCGACGACATCCGAGGACGAAGTAAATGATGAACAAGAACCAGCACCAGTCGAAAGATCGGCCAAATTAGATCGTACTAGTTCGAATCTAAGTGAAATAACGAATAATCTCGATGACGATAGTTCATCAAGTCGAAGTATAGAAAAACCACAACAACGAGACGTCAAAGGCGAATATGATCCAAGTCAAGTTATTAAATTTAAAGAGTCACTTCAACCAGTTATTAACGAAGCAGCTTCCTATGGACATATTGATGTTGTTCGAGATTTAATTAGAGTATTTATAGGCGTATTGATCATTTTTTTTAATTGACTTTTTGTTTTGTATTTCTTCTAGCGAGGTCAAAGTGTACACACGCAAAATATGTTACAACGCACGCCATTACACGAAGCATGCGTTAGCGGTAATGGAGAACTTGTATTGGAACTTGTTAGCAATGGTGCATTGCTGGAACAACGAGATTCTCGAGGCATGACACCTCTACATGTTGCAGCTAGTCATGGTACAATTAAATGCATTCGAGTACTTTGTGAAAAAGGTAAAAATAAGATATATATATATATAGCTGCTATTTCTTATGTATGCTTTCATCTGAATTCAATATTCAAATTGTTTCTCATCGTTTCATAGGCTGCGAAGTGAATGCACAAGATAATTTTGGTCTAACAGCTGCACATTATAGTGCAATGCATAATCATGTCGAATGTCTGAAGTATCTCATCAATGTAAACCACATTGATTTATCCATAAGTAATAATGAATCAAAACTACCGATTCATTACGCTGCTAAACATGGATCAAATAATGTTTTAACCTTTTTTCTTCAATCAAATTTAACTTTAAATGCAACAGATGTCAATGGAAATACAATTGCACACGAAGCTAGTGAATACAATCAGCTTGATGCTATGAAGTTAATCTGGAAAATGAATCGAACTTTATTGAAAAAGAAAAATCATTTCGGTCGAACACCTATTCATACGGTTAGATCAATGGATTTTTATGCTTTTGTGTTTATCATTTTTTTCTTTTATGAAATGCAGGCAGCTTTATTTGGATCGATCAAAGTATTACATTATTTACTCGAGTTAAATTTTATCGATATAGATCAACCAGATAGTAAGTTTCTAAAGCTTACGTACTGATTCGTCTTCACGATATGATTTCTAAACTCAAAATTGTTCGCATGAGAGTCACTAGAACTTGTACTATCGTCTATGAGAACAAATTCTACTAATGGGTGTTTCCATCAGCTTCCTCCCATCGTTACATGAAGGTCATTGGATCTTTCTTAAAATGATTTCATCTTGTAGAGAATTTTATGCTGATCATCTTTTGTTATTCGGTTGTCAACGGTTACTTGAGAAACAAGAGAGATATCGAAGAAATATTGAAAATAAGGTTTTCTCATGAAAATTGCAGTCTATTTCAATTTTACCACGATTTCTCAATGAAGCACTCAATCGATTGAGCTGATTTTTTTACAATCATCTAGGAAACACGACTCCTATGCACTACACAATCTAAAAAAGATGTCTTCCTAGATGCAGATTTTTATTCTGATTCTGAATTTATTATTAGTTTTTCATTGCAGCAGTATAAAATAAAAATTACTGCTAAAAGACGAATCCGTTTTCGGAATTTTAGCTTTTTGCAGTTCAAATCTATCTCCCATAGAAAACCCTTCTAGCGGTTCGATAGAGTAGCTTTCGCTCTATCAAATGACTAGAGACGATTTCTAACAGAATTCGATATCTCTCTTGTTTCTCAAGTAACCGTTGACAACCGAATAACAAAAGATGATCAGCATAAAATTCTCTACAAGATGAAACTATTAAAACTGAGTTTCTAGCCGAGAAAATTGATATTATCAACAAATAAAATTAGTTCATTCGAGCATATCGAATCTGATACAATCATAAAATTGATAAATGTAAAAAATAATTCATTTTTCATTAGATGAAGGTTATACTATGGCTCATCTCGCCACTAGTCGAGGACATGCTGAATGTTTTTCATGTTTGATAAGTCATGATGCTCAACTTGATTTATATACATTTGATCGACATGAATCTGTTATGGATGTAGCTAAACGTAGTGGAAAATATGGTCGAATAGAACAAGCTCGTAAGTTGAGTTCAATTCGAAATAAACAAGCACAAAAATCGATTTCAATAGGTTTCGGTAAAATTTGTTGTTCATCTTGTGAAGAAAAACTAGCCAAAGAAAAACATGATAGAGCTCACGCGCGTAATCCTGTCGAACAACTTATTCATTCGCAAATACAACGTGGCTATCATCTAAATATACCTACAAATCGTTCTACGACTAATATGAGGTCTGTCGAAAAATTTGTTGCATCGATTTCGGCAAATTAATTATTTAATTTCATTTTCTTTTCTAATAGTCACCGAAATCGTCCGATGAATTAGCATAAAACCGGGCATGTGTCTTCATCGATATGGCAGCTTTTCTTTTCTTTTTCTATCGCATACACATATATGTGTATTAAATAATGAGCAACGCACTCCGTCATCCTTGAAAGAGAAAAAGTAATCGATGCGTAAAACTCGACGCAGTAGCCATGAATATGTCTTTCTTTTTCTTTCTCGTCTAACATAGGCCCTACTTTTCTTTTTATTATTTGAAATCATTTGTTTCTGTCACATTACTTCTCTATTATCTTTCGTATGCATAAATTTAACAAACAATAATGCTGCGTTTTGTTTTTGTTTGTTTGTATTTTTATATCAGTACTTTTAATCGAAATTTCACACGATGGTACAAGACGTAAGAACAAATACTAATTATTAATCGAAATAAATGAGTTTTCTACTTGCATATTTTATCTGTATTTTTTAAACTCGAGTTTTTACTAATATTTGCTTGAATTTATATGGTGATGATAAATGCTGCATCGTTCAATCGGTTTAATATAGAAACATAAGTATATTTTGATGTTTTTCTTGTTTCCAGAAGGTTAAGCATGAACCATTTTCGTCGTATTCATCAAATAAACATGCGGCACTATCTGCAGCACATATCTTAAAAGAACAAATTCGTGTTGTCTCAGGTTGTTCTAGTAATATTCTATCATCGATTGGTATTATATTTCTTAATAAATATATATTCTCACATTGTCACATAAAAACAATGACATTAACAGCTATACAGATGATATTTACTTCGTTTGGTTTAGTTATTTGTTTACAAATGAATACATTCGTGCGTAAAAAGGTTTCTCTAATGAAAGTCTTACCATTAGCTATATCATTTTGTGCGTTCGTTGTTTTTACGAATTTATCACTAGAATATAATACAATCGGTACATATCAATTATTTAAAGTTTTAACTACACCTGTGGTTGCAGTTCTATCATGGCAATATTATAGAATACATTATTCGAGAATGGTTATTGCAACATTAATACCGGTTGTTATTGGTGTATGTACGCATTCAGTTAATGATATTAAATTAACATTATTTGGTACAGCCGTAGCATCGGTTGGTGTTATATCAGCGTCACTTTATCAAGTTTGGATTGCGGAACGTGTAAAAGAATTAGAAATGAATTCTCAGCAATTGCTTTTCTATCAAGCACCTTTATCGGCTGTTTTACTCATGCCTTTTATTTTCTTCATGGAAGAACTTCCAACCTATACCACATATGAAGAAAAGCAAACAGCATTTGCTGCTATTCTAGCTTCTGGTATTGTAGCTTTTGCAGTTAATCTATCGGTTTATTGGGTTATTAAAAATACGTAAGTCGATGAATGCTTTATCATAGACTAGGAGTATATATATTTATTATAATAGATCTGCATTGACATACAATATGATTGGTCATATGAAAACAGTTTCAATTCTTGTTGGCGGTTTTCTTATCTTCAAAGATAATCTTAATTTTAAACAGCTCCTTGGTATTTTACTTACATTGTCTGGTCTATTCTCGTATACATTTGTTAAAATGGGCGAACAAAATCAATTACCATGTAAAAAATGGAATACAACTCCAAAACTAGGTCCAATTTAAACATTATGACATCGAATACATTCACTTTACGCTTATTTTCACGTTTAACTGAAATTAAATTTGTTTGCCTATTTTCAAACTAAAGCATTCAATAAGTAGAAGAAATATAAACTGAAATTATACATAAATAGTCATGCATTTTCTATAGTTTTGTGCATCAGACAGGTCTATTCGGTCTATCTGTTAGAAAAAATTTCGATCGCATAATTTTTCAGTAGCTCTATATGCTAAGAACAATTCTCCTTGTTAAATGAGATCTAACTCGACGTAATCATTATTCGTAGTAGATTCATTTATTTTTCCATTCTACATATTCAACTACACAAATAACAAAAACATGTTTTTCTGCGATATATGGAAACAAACAACAATATATCGTAATACAGAAAAAAAAATGATTAAGCTGTTGCGTCGAGCATATTCGCATTATTTTGTTCTTCGTCGAGTGCTGCAGCTGCAAGAGCTTGCTTACGACGTTTCTTTTCTTTCTTCTTTCGTTTTCTTTCCTTCGATATAATCTGTTCACGTTCTACTTCAGCTTCTTGCAAAGCTATTTGCATTACATCAACATTTTTTGCTGGTAATTCACCGCTATCGAAAAATTTCAATCGATCGGAAACTTGTTGTTTTAAATGATCGCCGAAAATCGCAGTGGGAATATCTTAAAGTTGAAAAAAATGAATTTAAAAACAGAAGGCGCTTCAAAGAAAATAAAGCACAAACCAGAAAAGCAGTCGATACGTGACGCAATTGCACATTTATTAGCCAAATAACGTGAAATACGACCTTTATTTTGTGCACTTGCTTTGCCAATATGAGATGAATGATAAATAAGACCATATTTTGGCGTATTACCTTTGGTTTTTAATGCACTATATATTCAGACGAGAAAATTCATTATGCGAAAAACAAAAATAAATATTTCTCTTACCGAAAAAGAGCTTTCTCAGCGCCTAGAATTTGTATGGTTGATGCTGGATATTTGGCAAGATTGGTTAAACTACCAGCATGTGCAATAAGACGCGCGCCAACCTATAATAATGTCATATTCTTTTTACACATATCACAGCAAAACTCATTTCGAGAAAAGAAAACTTTCGATAGGCTTTATGAAGATATAAGAGAGAGTTTTTCAGTGATAATGTGACTCGATAGTATGCAAAACAAAGCCTATAAAAGCCATAATTTTCAGGCGTCATTCTTACCTGTTCACCGATTAGACCAGCTAAATTTGGAGCTACTTGTCCCATTTTACTTCGTAAATACTATTCAAACAAAAACATAGAAATCAATTATAAATAGTTTAAAATAGAATGTTTACTTCTTGTAAACTCTTTCGATATTCAAACAAATGAATAACACGCTTAGCAAATGATTCAATATTGATCAGATCAATTGGTGAAATATCCATGCCTGAATTTAAAAAATAAATTCTAAAACGAAAGTGTAAAAATTCTCAACTAACCAATAGTCGTTTTCATTGCTTCGAAAATTGCTGCTGTTTTTCCGCTATCCATTGTAATTGCTTCTAATTCTTCTTCATGATTGATTGTAAATTCTTTTCGATTTTTCATCAAATACACAACTCGAGCATACGTATAATTATCTGAGATAATTCGAATTAATTCTGGAAAATGATAACCATACCATTCACTACATGAAAAACAAACGCATTTAATGAAAGCAAAAAAGCCTAATTTTACCGAATACGCATCGAAAACGTATTGATGTCTTTATCAAGTTGATCGAGTAATGCAATGGATTGTATAATCATATTATCAACACGATTAACATTGAATTTAACTTTAGCGCGTGAATAGGCATGACCTAGGCCAAGTTGTGCTTTACTTTGATTTTGATCAGTTAAACCTTTGACTAAATTAGGAAAATGAAGCCGAAGACCTTAAAACAGACAATAGAGAAATAATTGATTTTTTTGCTGTTAAATTTTGCCTCGTAAAAGTTCAGGTATAACTCCAGTATGTTGACATGAGATGGAAAAATGTTCATTTATAGCTGATGCTATACGTGAATCAGCAACACCAAGAATCATTTTAGCACGTTTTTTTTCTTTCGGTAAATTTGTGTCAAGGAATGTTCGAAGATCATCATGAACTAAACCTGTAAATATCAAAATAGAAGACAATTTAATAGAAAGTATTTACGGTAACGGTAAAAACTTCGATATAAAGTAAGATTTTATTTTCTGCTTCCTGATATTCGATAAAAAAGAAGCATTGGGTGAAAGTATACATATTCCTCGATATTATATAGCCTATGGATCGGTCAAAGACTAGTAAAACAAAAAAATTAACCTTCTGATACTGCATTTATATTGTCAAGTGCATTTACACCGGATTGAAATGGATAAAATCCCACAAGTTTAACGACAGTTGCGAATTTTGATAAATCAACTACACTGGCTTCTACTTGTGGCAGATTCATGCCAATTTCTTCGAATTCACGGACACGAAACAATGCATAGCCCGATGCATGTTCAAATAGGATATACAAATTTGACTAGAAAAGATAAATTTAAACATTTAAAAACGAAAACAAATGATTTTTCAAGAGTTCCTTACCATGACTTGTGTTTTTACTCTTAAATACGCAAAAGAACTTGCGAACGAACAACAATCAATGAATGAAAAAGTGAAACCATTTTATTAGCTCATAAGTCAAGCAATAGGATAGGAAGTAAGGGGGCGCTATTCATCAGTCCCTGTAAATTTCTACTTGAGCTGCGCGTATTGATAGATAATAGTGAGCTTAAAGTCTCCCATGCAAATTATTGATTGACGAAAAGTAAAAAAACATAATGGTAATATTTATTTTTTAAGTATCTGTTCTTTTTTTGTTTCGCATTGTTGTATCTACTATGATATTTATTCAACAAAAACTAAATCGTGAGAAGACGAGATCTCATTTAGTTACGAATGCCCTGTTTCTAATTGAAAAAATTGTTTATTCTGACAGAAATCATATACAACTCTTTGGTCGTGGGTGACATAGAAAAAAAACAAGTGCATATTTCGCATAGATGACGCCATTTGAGGTGTATCAAAGAAAGTAAATGGTACTAGCAAAGAACGAATCATCACAGTATTATTTTGTTCTGTTTAATATCATTCATTTGCGGCTTTTCTTTTATCTAAAAGTTCTTCTTTGTCAACACATCATGACACAAGCGATTGCTGCTAGAGTAATGTTACCCTTTTTTTTGTAATGAATGATATTTTTGATTTCATCGATTTAGGCATCTGCCCATCAACCATATCTTGATGCTATTCGTGCAACACTTCAAGCTTCTTTTTGTATTGAAAATTTCGAATCACAAGTTGTTGAACGACACAATAAGCCTGAAGTCGAAGTCAAGTATGTAGATTTCAAAAATTATCGCGAACTCATTTTTTCGATTAGATCATCGAAACAATTATTACTGAATCCTGTTGTTATTGGTCGTAATCAAAATGAACAAATTCTAATTGAAGGTTCTATTAATTCCGTACGAATAAGTATAGCTGTGAAACAAGTAAGACTTATCTTCAACAATTTATTATTATCAGATTTTTTAATGTTTGTTCATTGATTAGGCTGATGATCTGGAAAAAATTATATGCAAACGTTTAATGCGTTTTATGATGCAACGTGCTGATGATTTTTATATACTTCGTCGAAAACCTGTCAATGTATGTCAAATTTAATTGATGATTATTATGGATCTAAAGTTTTTTGATTTAGGGTTATGATATTAGTTTTTTGGTAACAAATTTTCATGCTGAAAATATGTATAAACATCGTTTGGTTGATTTCATTATTTATTTTGTTGAAGAAATCGATAAAGAAATCAGTAAAATGAAATTAGATGTTAGCTCGCGTGCACGAATGTGTGCTGATGAATTCTTTAAAAAATTTAACTAATATCGCTGAGAACTTGTGTATCTCTCTTTAGGAAAACTGCTCGTTGTTTCCTTCGTGCATTGTTCAAATGTATAATGATTATATACTTACTGATTTCTTTTTTTCCCCATATTTTCCTACTACTAATAAGTAAAATATTGTTGATATTTATTCTTAAAGATTCTGTGTGTTTCATGATTATTTTTGAAAATTTTCGTAAGAATATTCTTAGATAAAAAAAGCTTTTCTGTGAATGATAAAGTTTGATATTTTGATTTTTATCAGGTGTTACAATTGATTATTTAAAGATAAAACTTTTCTAAAATAAATAACTATAAACGCAGTTGAGTTGATTCTATTACTTGTGTCAAACCTTCGAGACTAAAAGTTGAATATCTATCAAAAAAAAGGTAGAAATGAGTACAATTACGAGACTTACCTTTCACCTTTCCACAGCATTGATTTGTACCGAAAAGTTTTTTTTTCCCTGAGCACAACCATTTTAGACGACAGTCGATTCGTTCGCTTTTCCGTGAGCGTTATTTCTCTCGACGGCCTTTGCATATTTACTATTTTTTTTCCTGCTTGAAGCCTCCGCAATTGGTACATTCATCTGAACCTTAACCCAGCGTCATAACGATATTTGATCATAAGAAGCACAGAAAAAAAGAACGCAGATGACGTCACGAATCAACAAGTCATTCCTGTATAAATAGCGCGTTTGCCTATTGGTGCCAATCATATATTTTGTTTGTAATCAAAAATATTTTACAATGAAAACTACAAGATTATTATTAACTCTTCATAATTTATCTTCACCATCTAAGACTGCGTATTTGTATCAAGTGAATTCTATTCAATCACGATGTTTTCTTCATACAAGCATGCCATTGATGGACAAAAATACGACTTGTGTCGAAGAACATCCTCATACTCGAGCCGTCGTTCAGGCGATAAATCAACATCAACGTATGTAAAAGCAAGGGCAGTAATGACTTAAATTTTACTTTCTGCATTTTACAGAACCATCAGATTACATGTTGAATCACGAGATCTACACGGAAAAAGAACTTCATGATGTCGAAATAACGCATAAAAAGTTTGAATCATGGCATGATCGAGTAGCCTATGCAGCTGTACGAACATTGCGTTTGGTTTTCGATGTATTTACCGGTTATATGCATGTATCAACACCATCAGAACGTAATTCTACAAAGGCGATTCAACATACACATAAAATGATGACAGAACAGCAATGGTTGAGGCGTTTCATATTTCTTGAATCCATTGCTGGTGTACCAGGCATGGTTGGTGGAATGAGTCGTCATATGAAATCACTTCGTAAGCCTTAGAACGCATTCTTAAAACTAGATAATAGTTTCGATATTCAAAGGTACGATGCGTCGTGATTACGGATGGATTCATACGCTTTTGTCCGAAGCAGAAAACGAACGAATGCATTTACTTACATTTTTAGAATTACGACAACCAGGATGGCTCTTTCGTGGATTCGTCCTTTTGGGCCAAGGCGCATTTTTCAAGTAAGAATATCTTCCCGGGTTTATTTTTCTTCTTCGATTGCCTCCGCTTTTTGTTTCTAGTGCTTTTTTTCTAACCTATCTGATTTCGCCAAGAGTATGCCATCGTTTTGTTGGTTTTCTTGAAGAAGAAGCTGTTATTACGTACACACGATGTATTGAAGATATCGATGCTGGTAGACTACTGGCATGGTCAAATTTACCAGCACCACAAATAGCTAAAACCTATTGGAGATTACCAGAAAAATCCACGATGAGAGATGTTCTCTTAGCTGTACGTGCTGATGAAGCTAATCATCGCGAGTAGGTGAAAAAACGTTTCTCAGTCAATATTGTTTATAATTATGTCTTCTAGAGTCAATCATACATTAGCTGATGTTGGACCTAATGCACCGAATCCATTTGTGGTTCAAACTAAACGACAAACGGATCGGTCTACTGCAGAGAGACACTGAACGATCGATGCGACTGGCAAAAACAATAAATGAATATTCTTTTTGATCCTAGTTGTTTGTTTTGTCAGATGTGAAGAAGAACGATTGAAACGACAAATTTCATGTGTTTTAAGTATATATTTTCTCGTTGATCTTCATGTTCACAATTTTATCTAACACGAATAACAAGATATAAAATACTGAGAAAGTATTCGTAGTTACAGTAATTCAATATTTTCGATTCGTCGCGCATTGTTATTTAGTCGTAATCTGATCATTGATATCTAGAAGAAGTATAAAATCAATCAGGTTCTTCTTCGAAAAGACATCTACATCCTAAAATTGCTCGTCAGCACCTGAAGAAACTGTGTTGTAAAAATATTTACATAATTAAAATTTAACATTTATTCTTGATCACACCAATCATACAAAGAGATTCGTTCCTCTGCAGATTGCATTTAAGTAATGCAATACTCATTCTTTATCCAGGTGAAATAACGTGCAAAAGCACGTGACGTGTCTCATCTCATACTCAAGTGAACAAGCAGTCGATACAGATCGTATTGCGTTTGAGTCTTTCATTCTGATGTTGTTCTCGTTTAGATAATGGACTCGACACTGATTAATTTTTCCCATACCATCCGGTGTGAACTGATGTCAAATGACAGACATTAAATCTTTTTACTCAATAATTGCCACTGAAAATAACCTTCAGGAAAAAAATTATAAAGAAATTCGTACGATAAGTACGCCCGTGTCACGTTATTACCAAGAGAAAGTCGAGAAGCTACGAAACGAGTTTTTCTACTATTCATCTATAGAATCCGACGAGTGTATATAAAGCTCAAGTAAGAATCACATATTCCATTGTCGAACAGCAATTTATATCATCCTACATTCGTATCAGCATACATTGTTTTTCATTGAACAATCGACAAAATGTGTGATGCCTGCAAAGCTGGTTTCTGAAAAAGTAAAGGAAATGGTTTCTGGCTCAGGTAAAGAAGTCCACAAGGAAATAGCTAAGGATTCACACCAAAGCATCGGAACTCGAGTTGGTGCTGCAGATTTGTATTACTTTATCTACATATATAATAATAATTCTTAACTATGCTTTAATTTCGGCGATCAAATACACGAAACACAGCGCGCAGCTAAAAAAGAAGTACGCAAACAAAAAACAACGCCTTAAATCTCTAGCTTATAAGATGAATAGTCGCATTATAGAAGATTCAAATGTCGATCATTTTTCTTAATTGTTGATTATTTTATACTAAGTCTCAATAGAAACAACCTCGATAAAAACATATATAAATATGCCGATATCATTAAGAGTCATTTTCTATACGGTGGTCTTTGCGATATAAAGTCAAGTTGACGTGATTCGATATTATCTGTGGTTGAATGTTTGACTTTATCACATGAATATGTTACTGTCTATATTTTAATACATTTCGTACCTTAGAAACCACTCTTCTATCTATGTGAATATATTTTTGATCTGATTACATTTTCGATTGATAATATACAGGACTGTTATCCATGCGAAGAGAATCAAAGTTAATACATTGAAAATAAAACAAATTGTGTTTACGAATGAATGATGTTCGATATATAAAGAAGATTTATTATTATTCTGAGTAAATTTATTTTTCCTACAGGTTTGCACCTTCAAAACTCAGGAGTTTGCTGATTGAAATTCATCTAGAATATCATCAACAATCATAGAATTAAAATAACGCTGCAAAAGTATAATTCAACGAGTCATTGAGAACGTTTTCTTTCTTCATATATTTTTTTGCGTAGGCGTATCAATGTCTTCCATAATCATTTTAAACTACTCTCACACTCGCACCGTAAGATTTTTAAAATTTATTATCAATAGTTGTCGATGATCTATCGATATTTACAGTTTGCTGAGGATATGGGCTATCCTCGTTGATTGGAAATCGTTCATGTGTCCTGTGTTCGAAAATCTTCATTTGACTTTTGTTAAACTGTTCAGAATCATTTGCTGTTTGATTAAGATCTCGTTTCGTTTCAATATCAATTATATGATTTATTAATGAACTATCCACGAAAATATTATCCACATTCATTGTTGTTGGTAAAACGAGTATTTTAGTAATTGAACGGTCGTCAAGTAATTTTAAACCTTGTTTACTTAAATTTTGTTTTATAAATATTGGCGCTTCATAGACACATTTAGTAATCTGATTACGAACAGAACCAGCAATAAGAAATAAATCTTCATTAAGATGAATAACATCGTCTAAACTGCACGTCATTTCATTAAAAATAAGTAAACCCGCACTCAATAATCGTTTGTTAATTAAATCAGAATCAGCTACGGGCATATTACTACTCTGTTTTAATCTTGAATGTTGAAATTCTCGAATTTCCGGTAAAATACGTAAAGCTAATCGTATGCCTACGAATTGAATAGAAGAATTCATAATTGTATTCGTGTCTCATAAAAAGTAAAATTAAAGTAATACCTATTTCAAGCCATAGAACATTCCATAATGAATATGAATTTAAAATATCGAACAATTTTTCTTTTGCAATAAAGAAAAGAGTAACATTAGTTGAACATTTTCCAGTTGATTCATATTTTTCTCCGTTACTAATTAGGAAATCATAGAGACCAATACAATCGCCTGAACTATAAGAATAACGATGATGCACACGTTCGGAAGTTGCTGGATGTATTTGACGATATTTATCAAATGTTTCATTGAAAAGTTCATCGAATTTTTCTTCAGATGGTGCATCATGATAATATTGATGAATATCATCATCGACTATTGTCGAATCGTCTTTGAATTTTTCATTCATTGGATTTGTCATTAGATGATGCCAACGTATATAGAAACCATCTTCAAATGCAACTCGAACACCTGCTGTTGATCGTAGACGATCATCATCAGACAGTTTCTTGTGCCATGTAGTATTTCTATGTAAAAGTTTTTCGTCGTCTTCCAGTGTGCTAAAGATGAAGAATGCGATTAACCAACGAAAAACTTCAAATCCTATAAGCTTTACGTTATAGATTGAACTTCCACCAACGAATCAATTTCTCTTCCTTCTTTGGATAATGCACTAGTAAAAACTTCATTTCCTTTTGACGTTTCTACTGCCGATAAATCATTCATATGCAGTTTATTTTTCAATGTAGACTGATGATTTTGTGGTGAATAATGTACATGTTTATAAGTAGTTGGACTTGATGTTTGTTGTGGTGTTAAATTTACTTGTCTCGTTCGATTGATTTCTTTCCAGCGTATTTCATTATGATGCGCATCGATATCGTACGGGTCAAGTTTCCATTCTTCAACAATACCATTAACTATTAAATAGACACCATGGATTTTATCGTTCTTATGCCATAAGAAATCTTGCCAAGAAAATGTTTGTGGATGTATAAGTATTTCGTTTGCAAAACGTTCGGAATTTTCATTAGGCAAAGCTCGAAGAAGTTTTTCTTCAACTGCATGCGTTTCATTGATGTTCAATTGTTCGTTTGAAAAAAGCCATGATAAATTATGAATAGCAATCATAGGCGACGAAGGTGGCATTGTCGATGGAATATGTTGATAAATATGCATGTTTTTCAATGATTGTTCAAGTAAATTACAATCATCACCATCAAGAACTCCTCGAGAACGTATTTGAGCTATGCCCTGTTGGACTGTATGGTATAATAGATTGAGTGTATGATTCGTTTTTATACTAATGACAGTGCCGGGGTGATCTTCTTGCATTGTAAGTACATCGTTTAAAACGCTTTTTATATGGTGAAGGGAAAGTTCACGTAGACGAATACGAATAATTTCTACAAAAATAGTAGAGAATGGTACACACTGGAAAGATACAAAAACAAACGTATTCCTGCTGTAACGCTAACTTTCCATGTGGGATACTGCCTATTGGAGAATTCAATAGTTCGATATTTTTTCTTG
>OENM01001651.1:0-12614 GCA_900239745.1 Rotaria magnacalcarata | reverse complement strand
AATTATGACTAGCCGGAGCTTAGATTTGCCTACAGTTCAATTTGAATATAGATACTTCACTGTAAGAGCCAATACAAATGACGAGAAAGCTTTCTGAACCTTTCAGCAGTTTTGATATTTGTTAAGTGTGTTTACCATTATCTGTTAATCGATGTATTATTTTAAGAACTTGTTCTTCGGAAGAAATATATGCTAATCCAATATCATAACTAATACTAACATATCGATTGAGCATATAATCGACAAATAATTGAAGTGGTTCAATAAGAAATAAACAAAGAACAATACATTCGATTAAACTTAAACTTTTTAGAATATAAAAACTAATGCATAAATTTTTTGTCGGTCCACTTATTAATATGATTAAATAGATAATACAGCTGAAGCACCGACACGTACTAACAAACGAATAAAGAATCAGCCAAGGAAGAATAGAAATATGAAATTTCTGTTTTATGTACGGATAGAACCAATAATAGATCTGCATGGAATCAAATATCAATAGGAGACTAGAAGTAATTTCTAATGCTAAATTTAATTTGACGAGATTTTTATTCAATAGTTTATTACAAAGATTAGTATGAAGTTGATATGCAGTAAGCGCACATTCGATAAGCATCATAGAGAAAGAAATCGGTAAACACGTAAATAATTTCGTATACCAATGTTGAACTTGTAGAATAGATATTCGTAATTCATGTTCATTAATATTAGTTCTACGTTGAAGTTTTGGAATTTTGGAATAATACCAAGGCAAATATTTTTGCCATTTTCGTGTACAATTGCGTATGAAATTCAGTAAAGATCGTAATCGACTCTTACCAACAATATAAGCTTTAATAGTTTTTAAATCAATACATTTTTTCGGTGTATCAATAGCTCTATCACATAGAGAATTTAATGTATGAAGACCATAGGATGACAATTGACCGTTGTAATAATTCAACCAAAAATGTGTTTTTTGCAATCTAAAAGATAAATCCATCCTATTTGAATTCAAGTATGAGAACTCATTCGAGCGGCTGACCTTAAAATTCGAACTCGACAATCTTCCAATGTTTGTTTAAATTCATATTTTGATATCGGTATTGTAACATGCACTTGACAATTATCACATTTTATTTGGTCGATATGACGTCTTAGCAGTAAATTTTCTTTCGTTAATTCTTCTTTCTCATTATGAAACTGTGATTGTATATGAATCGCTTTTTGTACAAAAAACCAATCAGCTGTAGCTAAGATCGGATTTTTTTTCAAATATCGAATCATTTCATTTTGTTTTATTTTCAATTCTTTTACTATTTGAATCATTGTTTGTTTAATTAATACTGATGTTTGATCTAATCGTAAAATATGAACAACATTTGGTATTGTCAAAGCATTCACTAAAAAAACCCAGCACAAGCGCAATTATTTTCTATAAACGATAGAACTCATTTTTCCTTGCCTGTACAAGTGAGAAAGACAATAGCTGTTGTATGAATAAGCATTATGTCGGCTTGATATTTATCTTTAATTTTACTATTAAAAAGTGTCAAGGCAAGAACAAGACTAACACTACCACGTAGTCCAGACCAAATTGTAACAATAGAATCTTTCCAAGTAAAACCATATGCGATATGTTTCAATATGAAATGAATACAAAGTATCATTATGGCTCGAGCAAGTATTAATATAATATAGATTAATAGTAATTGCGGAATTGAGCTCAGTAATGATAACATTTCATGACTTTCACTATATGTTTTCAATAGAATAACACCAACAGTTATGAATATAAGTGAATTCGCTATATAAGCAAGTAACTCCCATGTTTGTTTCGATATATGAATCGCTGAAACGCTAAAACAAGAACGATTCATATTCAATGTTAAGCCAAGTAGTACAACGCCAATAACACCTGATGCTTCAACAGCTTCACATGTTAAATAAACAAAATAAGACATTGTAATTGTTATACATGCTTCTAATTCACCGGCTTCAATACGATATAAAGTAAATATTGTTATATGAGCCATTACATAACCTAGATCGAATTAATCTATGAAAACGAAGAATCGATTCATTGTATTCTTACCGATAAAAACAGCCATGGCGATTGTTTTCAATACAAATCGAAGAAGATAAATGGCAGTTATTTTACGTTTGATAAGAAATCGGATAGCATTAGCACATCGTTCGGCGTTGACACCTAGAAGAGTGCTTCGATTTTGTTGTACAACAAGATTTTTATCAGATTTAGTTGCTTCATAAATTAAATTTTTCATTAATGTATAAATAGTTATAGCAGCTGCATCATTGAGTAACTAGAATTCAATCATTGAATTTCTATAATATAGATTTTAGATCATTATGATGAACTTACAGATTCACCTTCAATTATAGTTGAAAGTGTTTTTAATGATGTCATCGATTTAAGTAAGCTAACAACAGAAACAGGATCAGTCGCTGAAACAACTGCTGAATATAAAACAGCTTGGTCCCATGTCCAACATGTTTCTACATCAGCTGTGTACTGATTTTCATACCAATACATAACAGCCAATGTTGTAAGTGCCACAGATATAAAGAAACCTGTTTTCAATTACGAAAAAAAAAATTGTCAATCATCATCTAACATGATGACTCACAAGCCGAACTTTTTCATTTCGTTTTCTGATATCTCCTGGTAAGGATTTTTACCACATAGTCGAGAGACAACATTTTTATGGTTCTCTTCAGAAAGCACTGGTTTTACGTGAAACTCGTTTCGCACACTTTTGACATAGCACATACTATGCGTGTGTTTCTCTCATGGAATTAAGTAAAGCGCGTGTAACATTTGTAATGATCACAAAATATCTACCTAATATAGCTAATGTAAGAATTTGTCCGAGACACTTGATAAAAATATGTGGATCGCATGAAAATGCACTTTCGAATATTAAAATAGGTAAAAATATGCTAAGAATTTGAACTGGTGTTAAATCAGCAATGAATGTAAATCTTTTGATGACATCATATTGATAAAAACCACCGAAAACAGCACCTACAAGCATTAATATTACCGTATATGGAAGAGAAATACGATAGTGCCTTTAGAATAGAAAAAAAAACCCAACAAACTAGAATTTGCACAAGCAAAATGTAATACCTGAGTAATTTTCGAAGAATAGTAGCAAAGAAAAGTACAATAAATGGATAGATAAATTCCGGTCCAAGTCCTCGTTTTGTTGTTTCGGGTAGAGCATTACAAGATGGCTCGTATGCTTTTCTCTGTTCAACTTCTAATGTCATTGAATCAGTAGATTGTTCAAACTTATCGGCGCCGTTTTATCGGCTGAAAGAACTTTCTATTCATTAAGTTAATCATCTATCTATCTATCTATCTATCGTTTGATTTATTTTTACAACAAAAAGGAAAAAAAAAGATAATTCGTTTTTATATTATAAATGAATTTCGAAAAAACAAAGAAATTGTCTCACATGAATCTTAGTTTAATTAAATCTATGCTGTTTCAACAATATATTTATTGAAAGCTGGTGCATTTAAGAACGATTGCTCAGCGTTTGTTGATATTATCTGCGGACTTATATGATAAAATTGACGTGCAGCAGCCGTAAGACGTGGTGCAAGCCATTCGATTTGTTTTTCGTTAATTTTCAAATTTCGTAAATGCCCTTGAAAAAATTTATTTGATCGAACCGATAAATATGTCGGCGAATATTTTTCTGAATAACCAGCAATGAACAGTGGACCACGCATATCGATTGAATGAGCACGTGATTCGGTCTTACAATATTGTCGCATATCGACTTTCATTGAAAGTAAACTACCTTCGAGACGTACTTGAACACAATGCCATACGCCGTCACATAGACGATTTTTTGTGAATTCCGTACGAACACTAAAGGGTTGACCATCGATAACAGCTCGAGCTATAAGCTGTAGTAAGAAATAATATTTTTTTTTAAATAACGAAGGCACGAAAGAAATTACTTGTCGATTTTGAATTTCAATTGTGAAACTCGACTCTGGCAGAGGATCATCAATCCATAGAATGAGACCATCGTGAGCAAATGTTCTCAATTGAAAATTTATACTGAATGATTCATAAATTTTAAAGTTCGGATCTACAAAACAAAACAAGACAAGTATATCTTTTACTACAATACAATTTAATATTGCCATACCAAAGAGTGCATATGATCGACCATCGAATTGAATTCCTTCATTGCAATTCAAATAACTAACAGATGACGATTCGTTATAATCGCTATTATCCATAATATATCTAGTTATTCAGTCAGACATGCCTATCTAAAAAAATATAAAGTGAGAGATAAGAACGACTTCCATTATCATGGAACAGAACTGAATGATTAATGAGCGTCCGGAAATAATTTCTGTCTCCTTTTTCTTTCTCTCTTTTTCTTTTTATCCTATATCAATAAAAGAATATAAGAGTATAAAATACTTTCCTTATGATAATGATTCAGATCAGTATTGTACTTGAGATGACAATTTGTCAACATAGATCATATATGTATATTATGATGAATATATTACTTGAAAAGAGCACGTATGTCTATTTCGATAGACTCGACGTGTTTGCGTTTATGACTCATTTACTTTCAATTTGTTTCTGTGTGTTTATGCAACAGTGTTCAATACTTATCGAAACATTTTACTATGAAAATTGAGGCGGAAAGACAAGGTAGTTGTGTGTACGACAAATATCGTTTTAATGAAAATGACACAAGGCTCTTGTCAAGGTATGTTATATATGTATATATAATATAAGAGAAAGAGAACGAGAAATATTGTTGGACACTCTGATGTTGATGTTAACATTGTCTCTTCGTTTTTTCTTCTTTGCCTTCTTTTTTTATGATAGTGACCTTCCTGAAAGATCAGATCTTGTAGATAAGAGAGGAAAAAAGTTACTACAATTGATATATATGTTGGCACTCGAGTGCGACGGAATATGATTCTTTTTCTTACGCGTTATATCATAATTACGCTCGACATTGAAAGCTAATCGTTGATTTAAAAAACATGTACAGATCTTTTTACATCTATCGCATGAACTTTATGCACACTTGATAAGATTATTCATTGCTGGTACCAACTGATAATACGAATGTCAATTTCTTTTTCTTTTTTTTCTCCAACATAAAAAGCCATTTTATCATCACCGAATCGAAAAAAATGAATCCGAAACATCAATTAGTTTCAGTTGACTCTTACTGCGTGTGTATACAATCACAACAAAAGGAGCGTTGTATGAAATTCGAATTACGTTAAGGTTGTTTGATGTCTACTCTTATGAGTGTGACATGACTGTTTTTGTGATGGTCAGATCAATTTCAGTCTTATTTATGATTATATTATATTTACTGGTTGAATACGAATTCGAGCGACGCTTTCATACGACAACACAATTTTTATGTTTGAACTTCGAAAATAAAAATGAACGTCGTAATGTATTCATGGTTTACCGCTTCAATTAATTTATAAGTGGAATTTTTAATGCAGATATAGAAATTCATTTTTTATACATAATGTAATCGATAGAAAACAATCCCGAAGACATACATGTGGTAATTGCTGGATAAATTACATACTCAATAGATAATAGGATCAATCTATTATTTTTCTCTCTCGATGGAATAAATACTTAAAAATGTCTTTTAGTATAGTAGAGTATCTATGTTGGTTATATAGTGAAAAGTACCTTGAAAGAAAGAAGAAAGTACGTGGGTGGTAATCACAGACAATGATATGTAATTGACAGCCTTGATATCGTAAATAATAAACGATAGGATGTATCAGACTTGTTCTCGTCTTGAAACACTCGTTGCAATGCCGACGTAAGCAATATTCTATCAAAAAGAACAAAAAAAGAACTGACCCAACCAAATCTATATCGAGTCTTTGTTTTATACCTGAATATAGTTCAGTTGATAACTTCGTACGCGATATGGAAATACAAATCGTATAGTGACTCCTGATTTATTGAGTTTAGATAAATAGTATTAGTTGCAAGCATCATTAAGAGAAATGCTTATTGACTTGTTATTTACATCGAAAAATTCAAGTGATTTTCATATTGTTGACAAAGAGATACGAGACTATTTAAAAGTGTGTATTTGTAATAAAAATCGATTGAAAGTGAAACGTTTAAGGTTATTATGATGAAAGAAAAATATTCAAATATATTTGTTTTTCAAGGCAATGTTATCTAATGTATTTGTCATTGATGAATAAGTGCGTTGATTGTCGTATTTGAACAATAGTTTTAGCTATATTTTAATTCTATGGTGGCAATGATGAATCAATGCGTCACGCGAGTAACTATCCTGACGATCACTGAAAGAATCATCAGCCATACAAAACTGATAGGGCCCACATATTAAAAACATAAAATATTTATTTCAAGAAGAATTCTTAAAGGTAAAACAAGACATTGTGAATGTTAAAAAAAAAGAACTGTTCATTTCGCAAGTTGTTTAAGTGCTTCGTCAATAACAACATGTCCATTTCGAGAACAGCCTTCGAAAACCTTTTGCATTCTACCTTCATCGATTTTCATATCCCATATATGATTATAAGCACGGAAAAGCCGACGAGCTTCCTCTCGAGGTAATACAAAATCTTCTGAAAAAGAGAAAGCAAACTAAAACAGAAGACTATGCCGTCATACGCATACGTGACACGTTTGAGTTACGTCGATGAGTATACATAGCATTAGCCAAACGTAAAAATCTTGTAAACCAAGCCGTTGGATGTGTACTTTCCTATAAAATAGAAAGTAGTTTTTATCTATACATGACAAAACAATAGGTATTCAATATTTACCGATCGTACACCTTCATTGTTAGAAATGAATCTTTCGATAATACGTAAACGATCTTTTTCATGAAATTCTCTTTGAAGATCATCAAGCCATTTGTCACGAGACGGAACATACTAATAGGAGAATATTTGTAAAAAAAAAGGAAAAGAAATATCTTAGCATTATGGTATTTTATACTTGTTGATAAACTGGACTTGATCGATCTTGAATTTGTTTTATATCAAATATTTGTTCTTGTAAATAACGAACAAAAGCTCTCCAACTAAAATAAGGAAGATTTTATTGTCTTATTTTTCGGCCGGTGATTTATCGAAACTTACTCATATAATTTTGAAGTCGTTCGACAATGTTTCTCAAGTATTTGATATATCAATGAACGTTGTAATGGTATACGAACTTTATATACAACTTCTTCAACTTGTTGTCGATTTAAAAATCCACTTTGATTTCGATCAACAGCATTTAATTCGTGAGTTAATTTATCGAAGTCAATTGTACCAGTTAGATCAAAATGTTTTAAATTTTGATTTAATAAAACTCGTATTTGTCTTTCATCAGGATCAAATGGATCATCATCATTCAACTTAAAATTAGCACTAGGCTGCACTGGTCTTTGTGGAGTATTTCGTTCCTGTTGCAGTTGCGGTTGCTGCTGCTGTTGCTGTGACTGTGGCTGTTGTTGTTGATATCTGAATAGAAAATATTTAATTGCATATGGAAACAAATACGTGTTAACATATATATTTTTAAACATGCATCGTCTTGCAAAGCGCACAGCTAAATCATAAGCAAACATTCAGGAGCAAGAGAAATTTATCAAGAGCGAATCCATGGACAAGCATTATGTAGATTGATATTTATTTTTTGTTTTTTGTATTCCTACCTTTTTACTGTATCATAGAAGATAGAGTGTGAGAACCAGTATCTGCCATGCTGGTAATGGCGGCTCCTGTAAAGTGATAACTGACGAGAGGGGAATTAAGTCATCTGCGTTTATATATCTAGATTACGAGAGGATTTCATTGTTGTCTTGCTTTAAAAAGTAGAACACTTATGACACTGATAGCTATTATTTGATTTAGTCAATTCTCTAATGAATTACAGCTTACTCGTATTGATTAGGAGAAATTGCTGAAAGACATTTTCCAATAAATCGAATAAGATCTTCATAATTCACGAAACCACGTGGTTGATTTGGTGAAACAAATTTGCACATGGCAAAACGAAGTGTATCATCAGCCATATGAAGCTAAATGAGAAAAAAAGCATTTTCTATTGAGAAATTTCGAGCGAAAATATTTTACTCCAAGTTGATAAGTCAACGATTGAATACTTGAATAGTGTACATAGCCCGTTGAGTTGGCATCATGAGCAAGTAATTCTTGAAATAAAACTTTTAATCGATCAACCGTTACGCCACTTCCTAACTGAGTACGTATTTGTTCAGATAAACGATTTTCTTCAAAATCAGTCAATAAAACTGGTTCTACAGGCAAATATGAATCTTCATTGTTCATCATTGGCTGCTGTTGTTGTTGCTGCTGCTGCTGCTGTTGCTCATAATATTCTCTTTCACTATTATAATGTAATTGTTGCGTTGTGTCATTTCCGGGTACTATTTGATCATAGAATGGTTGCTGTGGTTGTTGACCATCATATATACTCTTGCGCTCCGTTGTATCGTTTGGATTATTAGTAGCAGATATTGGTGGTAATACAGAATATTGATTAAGAGAATTTTTAAATTGTCGAGTTGGTTTCGTATCCTGATCTGCCTGAAAATTTGTATTACGTACAATTTATTAGTTTTGTTTTTATTGACTAAAATGTCTTTTTTTCTTTCTATCTTTGATTTGTTTGTATTTACACTATTAATATTTTACTCAAACAAACGTATTTCATATGAGAAAGGAAGAAAACTAATAGGATGTTTGCCATTGAGTATGCGCAGAACTTTTCTTTTCTTTGAAAATAACTCTCTATTCAATTGTTTCTTTCATGAGTATTAAACTGCGTTGATTCGATTAGATTGGCGTTTGACGTCCTTGTCTCACTATTAACAAACGAGAAGAATGGAGCAATTTATTTTTTGGACGTAGAAAGTCTAATTGTTTGTAGTTAAAACAAAAATAGTAGCTGATGACAACATGAAGAAACGAGTGATAAACTTGTTTAGTTTTGTCAAATAGTTTCAAAACGAAAAGTCAGTTGAAAGTAAAAATGAATCTTAAATGTACGTTGCACGATACTTGAAAAGAAAATGTTCTTCACAAAAGCGCGATAAGCATAAAATTCTCTAACAAATACCTTCCTATTCTACTCATTTATTGGTACACTATCGCCTAGAAAATAGCAAATCGATCAGCTGCAAAACTACGGATAGTTTTCGTTCAGTTTGAACCGCGTGAATAATCTAGATATGCCTGATAAAGGATTCGCGATTCATTTTTTGATAGAATGATGTTTGAACTGGTAATATTCATATAGGTTTACTTACAAAATTTCGAAGTCGATTGATATATTCCGTACGATAAGTTGTATCAAATCTTGCTGTGTTACCATTTTGAAATTTTGCACTATCAATTGCAGTGACATTTTGAATAGGTTTTGTTGGAGCTACTGCTGGATCACTGAAGAAGAAAAACAAAACTGACTTTATTTTAATACGAAATTTCTAAATATTATCGTACTAAATATGACTTGACACAGGATAGTATCGTGTAAACGCCATTTTATTTGAAGAGTAAAGAAATGAAGCTTGATGAATCAAAAAGAAAAGCGACGCTTTTAACAAAGTCGTCAGTAAACACACATAGCAACAATTTCTCTATGCTCTCTTATTGTATGCGTCTGTTATTGCAACTATTTTCTTACGCTATCGTCGACAAAGAAAAGCACCTTTAGTTGCTGGGGTTACTTTTTCTTTCGCTGGTTGCTGCTTGAGTTTACATCGAAACAAAAGAAAAAACGAAGAGATGATGTGTGTACGTGTTTTATTTGACCACTTCTTGCGGTCGTAATGATGCTCAGTTTCTCTTTTTTTTCCATTAGAAAGACAGAAGTAATCAAAAAGCGTAAAAAAAATTTAGTTGAGTATTTTTTCAAAATAAAATTCCCTGTTATGTTTGTATAGTTGTCAAGTCGTATCAGAAAATAGCTCAGTTTTAATGTTTATGTATATAGTGGTAGAAAAAATTGAACTTACGGTCTTCTTGTAAATGATGCTGGAGAAAGGTTAGGAATCGCTGCAATTGATCGAGGTACTACGATCCATCGACCGCCAATAATTTTCATCGTATGCTCAGGTGTATATTCAGTACCGAACGGCGCCAACGTTGGAATTGCCGCTGTTGCATATCTAATAGGAATCGGTGGCTTAAACAAATAAAAAACTTTTGTTAGATTAATAATTAAATAATTTATTTGCACAACATATTACAAAAAGGAAAAGAAAATTCTTCGACGGCCTCTTTTCAAATACATGGATTAGGTTTCTCGCTTTAATAGATTTCTGTTTACGTTAAAGTTATGCATTTTGTGATTGAAATGAATTTTTAATAAAATAAAATAAAAACATTTTTTATGTTCTCAATTCTTTACATGGAAAGAAGTCGGCTCATAGTTGCGAAGACAAGAAGTGTTATTTTCCTAGGTAGTGAGAACTCAATGTCTGAAAATGTTTTCAAGCTTTTGGACAGAGTGGAAATCTTTTCTTGAGCATCTAATGAGTAACGTTTTCTGGCATCTTGAAATGAATTCACCTATTAAAAGCGATCTCAAGTTTTGTAATTGTCTTCTCGATTATATTGAATACTTACTTCGGGCTGTACCCGCATTCGTTTTTTGCTAAACTCGCCACTATGATTTTGAATTATCGGAAGTGAACGTGTCGTCTGCATATTTTTGTTTTAATAATTTAATGAAATTTTATTCAAGAATGATTAAATTACAATATTATAATACGTTTGTCAAATAAGAAATTGAATCTTTGAGTAATGATCGACGAGTAGAAATGCTAAGTGTCAATAGTCGACTGACTGACTAGTTTTATTGTTTTTTTTTTGAGAATAACAATGTCTGATTCAAAGATCTAGTTCTTCGCTTGTTGTTTTTTGTATTACAATAAAGAAAAAAGGAAGACGTATAGAAGAAATAATAGATTTTTTTTATGTTTTCATAGATAAATATACGAGACTTTCATTCATCAAATTCTTTGTTTTTAGCCTCGAAGAAAGTGATTGGTTCTACCAACGAGTGATCCTCTAAGTATTGAGTTTCGATTTCTCTCTCTCTCTCTCTCTTTTATTCTCAAATATTAACCAATTCCGGCAAGGTTCATGTGGTATCGGGTTTCATCATTGAAATAAAGTACAGAACAATGCAACAAATGAATTTTTTGTTTGTATTATAACGAAGAAGATGTTTACATAAAATTCGAAGCACATACACTGTTGACTTTCTGTCTTTTGAAATCAACGAATTATGAAATCACAGAGAATTTATTAAATATAATTTTTATCCTCGCCATGAATGATAGATAAATAAATTTGTATGACTACGTGTTATATTGAAGCAATTAGAGAGCAAAAACAAAATATTTGAATAGTACTATGAGAAATATACCACATTCGACGTATTATTTGCATAACTGCAGGAGAATCGCTACAGTAGATTAATAATTAGTTTCAACAAAAATTAATTGTACGAAGAATATTTAACTAGATGATAGGGGTGGCACTTAACGTTGATTCAATATTAAGTGTTAAGTTTTAACGAGTGATGGCATAATCCCGTTACACCGGGTAACGGCTTTAGCAGCCGTAACTAACGTACATTTCGATCCAAATCAATCGAAAAACTCTGGCGCATCTCACCCGGCGAAGTGACCTTTAGGGTAATGACTTCGTTACCCTAACCTATAACTATATGTTAAAAGTTGAGGAATTTGAGTTGTTTTGGTGTAATGACATTTGGGGTAATGACTTCGCTGCCCAAGCGATATAACTGTATGTTAGGGTAATGAAGTTGTTACTCAAAAAGTCACGAGGGAAGGTGATTACTCCTGGTAGGAAAGGCATGGTGAATATGCCACTCGATGCACTTGCACATTCTAGCGGATATTACGCCGTTTAACTCTCATTATCCTGTGTTAGGGTATTATGACATCCATGCCAAAACTAGAGAGAAACAGTTTTACATTATTGTTTTTCAGAAAAAAATATAATATTAGCTAGAATTTGTAAGGGTTTCTTATTCAATTAAGAAAATATCCTTTTTGCTGCTTTCTTGTAAATAAATATGTGAAAAAAAGATTAACGAGAAAAAATGTGTTTTTCTAGTGCGGTAACCTTTTACATTCATAGCTTCCAATTTCAAAGTTAATGTTCTTGGAAAAATTATTTCATGGTTTGCCTATCACTCATCATCGCTATCGTCATAATTGTTTTGAATGTATATATTGATATTGCGAGTTTTTGCTCTTTCTGGATGCATGAAAAAGTTTTGAACAATATCATCTAAATGAAAATAGTTCAATATAAAAAATAGTTCGGACTTAAAGAGAAAATAAACTAATATGAAAGAGAATATAAATTAATATAAAAGAGAAAATAGTTTGGACCTAAAGAGAAACTAGTTTGAATCTAACGAGAAAATAGATCAATATAAAAGAGAAAATAAATTGGTATAAAGGAGAAACTAGATGATTGCCTTTAGTAGACTTTATTCAGTCTACAAACAAATTAAGATCGTCTACAAAGTCGCAAAGAAAATTCC
>OENM01001650.1:0-29330 GCA_900239745.1 Rotaria magnacalcarata | reverse complement strand
CGCATGTTTATACGAATTTTTTCTTATTGAATTTATCGATTGATTACTTTTTCACTATTTTGTTAAATTAATCAAGAAAGGCTCAATTGTCGGGAGCTCAACTGTCGGGGCTCAACTGTCGGGGGCTCAACTGTCGGTGTACCAGATAAGGTATATAACTATAACAGTGAGCACTGATCTTTTCGAAGTGTCGAATAAAGTCGGTATATTGACTAAGGCCGAGTAAGAAAATATCACAGTTAACTTTTTTCAGTTTGACTATGAAGTAAAAAGAATAGATTACCGAAGTCGAAAAGAACGACCCTTAAACGATCTTGAGACGGTGAAGTGCGGCAACGTTTCCGATGGACACACATGAAGCACCGTAAACGATACCGTAACGCAGATCGTAAGCGTTAACTATTTTAGCCGTACTTTTAGATATCTGTCAAACGATCAGAAAACACACCTTTCAAATGCAAAAAGGTTTCCCATTTATTTTTGCAGGGAGCACACCAAAACGTTCGACATTGTTTTGAGAAATCAACTTCAATTGTCAATTTAATACAATTCTTCAATTATGGCGCCGATACCCAAGAGAATTATTCCGATAGTAGGATACTGTCGGGATCTGATCGGATATATTATGGATTTCAGTAAACCCACGAAATCCTATCGGGATTCGGGTGTAGGACCTACAATTGGAACCCTAGTGTTGGAATCCGATAGATTCCAGTGTCGGAATTTAACTGGATCCAACGAAAGCATTTGATCCATATGTTCTGTTGGCACCATATGCTTATTCATTGGTAATCAAGAAGATGTTCTTTTCCGTCGGATCCATTAGTAGGTTCTAGACCAGTAATCCGACCGAATTTTGTTGGTTTGTCGGGTCCCATGAGATCCGATAGAATCCACTGTCAGATTCATTCACATGAATATAAAAATTGCAGTAATATGAGAATCTACGTGAAATAAGATTTTAGTTCGGTTTGAAACACAATTACGAGGGTTATACTTAATTTTCATCGTTTTTTATTCATTTTTTTTTCTACTGATCTGTTTCAAACAAAAATATGTAGAGAAGTCGAAAACGTTTAAGTCGTTTAAGTAAGATATTCATTTGAATCTTTTCTAAGCTCTTGGACCCAGGTTGATCAAAACGGACTCGTTTACGGTCTGTTTACCGACGGTAAACGATGTCAAAACGGTATATCTACGGCAGTAAATAGGCCGTACCTGCCCGTAATACCTGACGCAGTAATACGGCACCGTAAACGGGACTGAATTTTCATGGATTACGACTGTTTGTACTCCGTACTCTCATGATAATACGGCCCGTATTACTGCGCCAGATATTACGGCAAACTTTCGCCCGTAAAATAGTCGTAAAGTAACCGTCAACGGCCGTATACGGACCGTACTGTTCGACCTGGGGAACTTTGTTTTTTTTTGTCAGCTAAAAAGTGACTTAATCAGCATCATATCATTATTAGTTTCTCCTTTCTGTTAGAAAAACATGCTCACAAGTTCTTTTATACTTCTTTAACATAACTCTATTCATTTCTTTTCTTTTTTAGATTTATCAATCTTAAAAAATATATCAAAAATTGTTTTTGGTTAGTTCTGTTCCCTTCATATTTTGCTTCGGTTTTCTATATAAATTACACATTCATGGAAAATAGTTGAACGTACGAATAAAAAAATGTTTCAGTTTTTTAAGACTTCTCATTGACTTCTTTTTATTTTAGTTTGTTTTTCCATGAAAAAAACTTCCTTAAAACCGAAACAGCAAGGACTTGTATAGTTTTGGATAATATCTATAAACTTCGGGAGCACAAGACAGCGAGTCAATATCAAGAGTAAGCAATAGAAAACCTATGCATTTACGACTGTAAAAGATTCAAAATCCGGTTCGTAAGCAGCTACGATAGTTGTTGTAAACGATCTGCATACGTTACCGCATACGGTACGGAAAAATACGGTCGCATTACTGCCCGTGTGAAACGGGGAAATACGATATCATTATGGACCGTATTTTCATCGTAATCGGTCGTTAGTGCACCGTATGGTCATCGTTTACTCCCTTAAACGACGCCGTAACGTCGTTCTTTTGATGAACTTAGATAAAATCATTTAGGTCACAAAAATATAAACTTCTGTTTTTTTTTAATTACAGATCCATTCTGCTCGTTTCAATAATAATGTTCAATGATTACAAAAGCAATCAATTCATATTCAAAAATTTTCAAACAGTCCCAAGGCAGTCGATTCTGTCTCCGGAGCCTGCCGGAACTCATCGTAACCGGCACCGGGCCACTCCAGAAGTCGGCATGTTTCCCACTAAAATCTGCCAGGACCCGACAGGGATTTCGCCGGAATCTCTGCTCCCGGAGTCCCGGCCGGAATTCAAAGGAAAATGGTCCGGATGATCCCGGGTTCACAAGGATTTAACCACATATTTGATCGGATTCCGATGACAAGGACCTCATAAAAAATCTCTCATACAAGCGCTCTTCAGTCACAAGATGTATCAACTGCAGTCTTCAAAAAAAACGCACACAAACCAACACGACTACGCCTCATGAATAATCACACATAATTCTTACCATCGCCACCCGAAACGGATCCACAACAAGCATTTCATCCAACAGCAACCACCCTGAAAAAAATTGTAACCCGAAACCAACAACATCTACCTTATCAATACACACGCTTACAATGATCCAGACCCATCCCACTATACATTGTATACATTAAACAAATTATAAACCCGTTCACTGGGTCATCTTCTACCATTTTAATTCTTGAAAACATCGCTCGTCACATCATTTTGCACGCATCTATATCATTAATAATTCATAGAAAATGCATCTGAACCCAGGAGAATCATTCTGATAGTAGGATCCTATCGGATTCCGACAAGGGTCAACCGGTGAATATACCGAATACCATGTGTTGCAATAAAACCGACAAAATCTTATGGAATTCCTGGAAACGGACCTACAGTCGACTCTTTGGTATTGGATCCAATCGGATCCGATGTCGGATTTTAACGGAATCCAACTCTAACGAATCATCCTTACGCTCTGATGGCTCCCCAGGTCAAAAAATCTCACATAAGATCTTATGAAATACATACAAAATCTTTGAATATGGGCGAAATCTTACAAGAATCTGACAAAAAATCGTAGTCTCTGAGATCTTATATCAAGTCGCACAGTCAGATACTTGAAAGATTTTATTAATGTGTAAGATGTTTCAAGAATTTGACTGTGCGACTTGATATAAGATCTCTGAGGCTACGATTTTTTGTATGATTTTCGTATGATCTTGTAAGATCATACAAGATCAGATTCAGATTCTTATCAGATCTTAGTATCTGATTGTTTGTCCTGGATCAAAATGCTTATTCGATCGTGAATAAAAAATGATTTTTTCCGTCGGAACCGACAATAGATCCATGTCCAGGAATCCTATCGGATTCTGTCTGGGAGTCGGATCCTATAGGATTCGATAAGATCCGTTGTCAAATTCATTCACCTGGGTTGTCCATGTTATGAACATATGACATGAAATTTGTTTATACATTCAACGAAAACAAAGATAAAGAAATAAATATATACCAAAATACTTTTGTTCTCCTCTCTTTATGGCATTCTAATGAGATTTATGTTTTTCTGTAGTTAAAAAGGAAGAACAAAAACAAAAGATAATCACAGTGATGATGAAGGACGTTGTTCATTTTTATAAGCATGAAGTAAACGTTTTTTCAATGGTACACTGTGACCAGATGATAGCGACGATAAGGATTCATTTGATTGAGTTGATATAGTAGAATGTGATCGTTGCATTGGAATTTCATATATATCTGGTCGATTATGAATCGTCTTAAAATACAAGAAAGTAAAAGAACATATTCTAAGATAGAAAATGTCATAGACTAATTTATTACTTTAGAATAGTTCATAAATATGTCGTGTTTTTTTTCCCCACTCTATATCTAATGTTTAGATACTACTGAAAGCCTACTAAATATTTGTCTGCAAGACATGAAACTATTTTTGTTCGCAATGATCTCTTTTTTCATTTGAGTATGTTGCTTCTTTTTCAATATAATTTCATTGATAGAAGCGCCCAGGAGACTGATTCCGATAGTAGGATCCTATCAGATTCGTGTCGGAATCTGATCGGACATAGTATGGATTTCATTAAACCGACGAAATCCTATCGGGATCCGGATGTGGGGCCTACAAGCGGAACCTTGGTGTTGGAATCCGATAGGTTCCAGTGTCGGACTTAAACGGAATTCAACATAAGCATTCGATCCATGCGATCTGTTGGCACCATATGCTTATTCATTGGCGATTAAGAAAAACGTTTTTCCGTCGGATCCATTAGTAGGTCCGTGACCAGGAATCTGATCGGATTGTCGGCTTGTCGGATCCGATAGGATTCACTGTCGGATTCATTCACCTGGGAAGATGTCTGTGACAGTTCGAATTAAATGATTAACATTCGTCCTAGCTTAATGAGATAGATGAATTTGATGGTGCATATATTAAAATAAGTAGCTGCTTTTATTAATCATTGTATATCAAATGATTTTGAAATTTGACATAGTTTAGATGTTCAATGGTATGATACGCGATTATTTCATGAGTGCTATAACTAGTTAGTAACATATTTCAATGAATAAAACAATCATGAAAAGTGAAGTATGGACAAAATAGAAAGCGAGCTTTTCCATCTTTACAACACTAAAAACAATTTTGCAACTGAACAGAACGAAGACATCATTATACATACAAGGAAAAGCAAGTTGATTTAATAATTCTTGTTTTAGATAGTCTACTGTTGAAGATGTTAAATTTTTATTCTAAGCTTATCATAAAATTTAAAGTTTTTTGTAATTTAAAGTCATATCAAATAATTTTTTTTTCAAGATTTTCATCTGTAAAAAGTATTTTAGAGTATATATGATAGAAATAAGAACTTTTAATATTTACGTCCATCGGATACATTCTACGAAAAACAACTCCTAATAAACTTTTTGCTTTAAATAGAGCAAAGAACAATCTTTTCATTCCTTCAATTTTTAATGAAAGTACGACAAGACCGACTCGTACTTTTTTTCAAGTTAAAAACTTATTTAATCAAGAGCATATTTCTCTTTCATGTAATATTTACTTTATTTTTCTGCAATGACGTCGGCATCGTATGATATGAAATAAAAGTCGGCGATGACACATTGGGCGACAAAGGTGAAACAGGAATTGGTAATGCTAATTCAGCTGTCACAGGGTAACGACAATAATTGTATGATGAAGACGGTGATAAAGATGACGAGGAACAAGTTGTCGTAGATAGACGGTCATTATGAATTTTATAGTGTGCGTAGGAGGGTGAATGTATATTAAATTTATGATAAGTGAGTGAAGCCGGATTTGACGTTGAGCTGTTCATTGGTAATGAATACTGTTGTTGATTTTGATGCGGTTGAAGATGACAATGTGATGATGCATCAAAGCGATACAAATCATTTTGATGATGATGAGAGCGATGAATAGATGCCGGATTTAAAGTTTGATTTAAAGATGTTTGTGAACAATCAAGTTCAAATGGATCACGTATAGTAAACGGCGCATTAGTCGAAGATTTATTTGTTGTTGTTGGTGGTGGTGGTGGTGGTGGTGGTGGTGGCGTCGATACTGTTTGTTTTGGATTAAGTCTAAAAAATGTGTTGTTGTGAATGTAAAAAAGTCCATTTGTGATTTAAATCTTGTGTAGTTACCTTTTTCGTTTTAGCTTCGATTGTGATGATGAAGGAGAATTAGTAGGCGTATTGCGAACACTACTGCGGTTCTGAAAAATACTCGGTGTTCCCTCTATCAAAAGTATTGAAATAATATTTTATTTTATTTATTATTAAAATAAAAGACAAAATTTTACCATTTCTATTAAGTGTCGATGGTGAATGTTCAATATCAAGTTCCCGACGTATTAAATATTCAAAATCTTTTGAAAAACTTGGTGATGGTGGTCGTGATTTTGGAGTTGTCGTGGATGCGTTATCATTTCGTTCTGAATATGATTAACAAAAGAAATGATAGTAAATGACAATATATGTTTTATTTACCGTTATTCATTAGTAAAGTTCTTGTAATAGAACTGCGTGAACGTTGAATTTCAGTATCTGCATTATTGTCATTGTTAGTAGTTATATTTTGACTTGATTGATCATCAATTATTTGTTGATTAATTTCTATAAGAAATTAAAATAAAATAAATTCAACTGAAAACAGATTGTCAAACCTTCATATTGTTGATTATTCAAAGGTTGACCACCAAGTAATTTTGCAATTGATGAAGTTCGACGACGTTGTTGTTCATGTGTATCTTTTGAAGATTCTAAACACATTTCAATTACATAAATATTTTAGGATAACATGTTTATGTCTTGCATTAACGATAGTCTACCTAAGGTCGAAGATGGAGAGGATGGTGTTGTTTGAACATGATTTATTTGAGTAGAAGAAAGCATCGAATTTGATGGAATGTCACTTTTGTTTAGTGTTATTTCGTTCGAGTTTGAATTATCATCTATGACGAGTAATGTAGAGCAGGATGGCGAAGATGATCGTGATGACTAATAAAGCAACCAAGCAGAAAATCAAATGAAAAATATAAGTAAACGATCATTCTTTTTCTATATAATTGATATTAATACAAATAGAATGACACAGTAAAACATGTTAAGTTTTATTATTTTTTTTACATACATTAAAAGTAACAGATAGTGTAATTCCTTGTCGTGTGTGTGAAGTATTGTCGATATTGACATCATTTACGTCGTCAGTATTTGACAAATACATATTTTTGTATAAGTAAAAAATAATCTAAAAAGAAAAAATAGTAGACTTACTTTTATTTGATCAATATTTTTGTGTAGTTTTTTTTTCTCCTTCAGGTCGTTAGGTCTTAATATAGAAGCTTTTTGAATTGAAGCATTCCGTTTCTTTTCTTGTGAGTACTTTCTATTTCTCCTCTATCTGTTGCATGCAAGACTTCATAATAATCATAATAATATTTTCTATATCAATGGAAAATTAGAATCAAAAGGATAAACTATATTCACATCTATTTACAAATATAAATATACTAATGAGCAAATAAATATTATTAGTAGCTGAATATCAGATTTTTATTAATGCATGTAGATGCATACCGATAACAAATGCATTCATGCACCTGATATTAAGAATAAAAACTGATAAGGGATGTTTGCTTTTTCATAACGCTGAGTTCAGCAAGCATACAGAAATACACACATGCGTAAGCTTGTAAACGAGAAGGTAAATTATTAGTTGCAATTACAATAGATATGCATTTTTTTTATTATTCGACTCTTCATCCTTTTTTCCTCTTCGACTCCTTCGTCTCGAGAAGCTGGATGGTATGAGCTCACAGACTGATATATTTGTTGCACAACGAATAGACTCACTTGCTGACTGTCTGACTGACGGTAGGAAGAAAGAAACGCGTATTAAAGAAAAAGAAACCCGAGAGAATAGAAAAAAAGGAAGAGAAAGAAAGACAAGAGACAGAATGGACGGATACGAAAAGAGTGGATGGTGCGCAACCATGCAAGCAATAAGAAGAAAAAGAAAGACATTCGAACTCTTATGGATGTCATTTAGCACAAAAAAGCAGACACAAAGCACACGATCGTTTAGGTCGATAAGTATGGAATATATAAATATCTATAAATCCAGTAGAAGAAAAATAAATGTGCCCAACGACAAAACGAAGAAAACGTGACTAGAAAGTGCACAAAAGAGAAAATGCGGAAGACAAAGAACAAAAACATGTATATCAAAGGTACATATATGTATAAATAGATGCTATTAATTATGCATAAATTCATTATTAAATTCAGCTATAATAAAAAACAAATTAAATAGATGAATTTTTTATTACACGAAATACCACTATTTTTTGTTCAACCTTAATCATTTATTTGTTAAAGTACTATTTTGATTCTTTTTGTTTTGAATAGAAGAAAGAGAAACAGAATACAAAATTTTCTCATCTTATTCTATATAAATAAATGTTTCATATAGTTCAAAAAACCGAACATCTAATTTTTGAAATTAAAGATTAGTACCCATCAACTTCGTCCTATTTTGACAGAAGTTTCAATGTTTATTTTTGATGATGATGATGATGCGTGATCCTGTGAGAGAATTACTATGGGCGATGTTTTCAGTGGAAAAGTAGTTAAAACAAAAATACGCAGAAATACATTCATAATGAATAATAAAGAGAAAAGGAACTCCTACATAGACTGCTCTTTGCAGGAGTCGCATGAAAACAACTTATTAAATTGAAGTACTTGCAAACATATGAACATAGAATAAAAATGCAATGAAAACAGTATTTAAAAACTAGTATCAAGTGATTTTTGTTACCAATTAATAGATTTACAGAAATGATTGTGAGATGTCAAAAAAAATGCAGTAGATGAAATTAAAAAAAAAAGCTTTTACGTTAACATAAATAAACTAATTCATAGAAAAACAAAAAAAATATACTTTTCTTCGATATCATTATATAAAGAACTCGTTGGAAAAGTATTCTATCGTCTGTTATTTTTCAAATTTTAGTCATTTAATAATCATCACGATTATTAAAGTATTCCTTCATACTGTCTTATTTATTATTCATGATGTCATTCGTTTCGAAAGATCAGTTCTTACGTGACAATGACTTTTATCATTAAGTTCAATTAAATTTATTAATCTAGCATAAATTTTGTTACTCTAATTATATTCTAGGTGGTTACTGAAAAACATGAAAAAAAGACGTCTGCCACTAATGGTGACAGTGTAAAACACGAAGAAAAGCAATATCTTGATTTAGTTCAAGAAGTTATTGAAAAAGGTCTTGAAAAGACTGATCGCACAGGTGTCGGTACACGTTCTATATTTGGTCCACCGAATATGCGATTTAATTTACGAAATGGAAATTTCCCATTATTAACAACAAAGCGTGTTTTTTGGCGTGGTGTTGTTGAAGAACTTTTATGGATTATTAGTGGCAAAACAGATGCAAATATACTTGATGAAAAAAATGTAAAAATATGGAATGATAATGGTACAAGAGAATTTCTTGATAAACTTGGTTTTAATCAACGTCAAGTAGGAGATCTCGGGCCTGTCTATGGTATGTATAGATCGTAATCGTAGTTTATTATATTATAGAAATATGTCGCACTGAAGTTTTTGTTTGAGCAATAGTAATAAACATACTTAAAAAACGAATCAAGGTAGTTGTTTTTAGGCACGAATAAGGCTCTAATCTATAATAAAAAAAAGAGAACAGATCGGAAAACAATGGGTTAACTTTCATAAATAACTTTGATGTATTAAAATTTTAGAAGGAATTTTTTTTTCTACCTGAAGTTCATTACAAAATGATTGATTTTGATATAAGCACAATTTTATTTCGATTCAAAATACTAAATATTAATTTACAGTAATTTCATAATATTTTAATTAATTCATTTTATATAGTGACTCATTCGAATATGGATATAAAAACGATCTTGACAAACTAATTCACGTTGAGTCGACATTGTTTGCTCGATATAGATCTTAATCAACGATGAATATCCTGCGAATATTTAGATTCATTAGATTATCACTGGAAAAAAATAGTGCTTATTTTAAAGAAAACGTCTACTATACTTCAGAAATTCCAAGAAAACTCATTAATTAGACATCCATGGACTTAAAACTTTACATGGAATCAGTTCTTCGTAAAATTTGTTTATTTTAATATTTGCAAAACTATTTGCGATGTCTATTTTAATACACGGTCGTGATGAAACCTTGTCTTTTACATTGCACATGTACATTGTCAGTTTAGATTTTCCTATTTTACGTTAGTAATAATTGCAAAGATCTGCAACATTCCTATGACACAATGCATTTGAAGTTATGTCTGCATGGAAAATTTCAGCATAAAATTAAAAACGAAATTTTCATGACAGCTAATAGGATGTTAGTTTGACAAATACTAATCTTATAAATATAGGCAAGCATTCAGGAGGAAAAAACAGTTATTATTCTGGAACTATAGCTGCTCAAAAAAACATTCTCTGATAATGCATAGATAGATATAAATAATGAATACAGTCTAGAATGTCCTTTCAAAAATGTCCTTCATTTTTTCGTTCTTTCATGTATATTTATATGTAAGGACGGAAACGAAAAGGACATTTCGTCCGAGGACATTTTTGAAAGGACATTCTAGACTGTTACCTAAATAATTACATATTGTTGTAAATTTAATTACTTTAAAATATTTGTAGGTTTTCAATGGCGTCATTGTGGTGCAAAATATATCGACTGTAAAACTGATTATACAGGTCAAGGTGTTGATCAACTTGCTCAATTGATTCATATGATCAAAACAGATCCTAACTCACGTCGTCTTGTCTTATGTGCATGGAATGTAAGTCAATTATCTGAAATGGCTTTACCACCATGTCATGTCCTATGTCAATTCAACGTGTCATCATCTAAAGAATTGTCTTGTCTTATGTATCAACGTTCATGTGATCTTGGCCTCGGTGTTCCATTTAATATTGCATCCTATTCTTTACTAACATATATGATTGCGCATGTATGTAATTTAACACCAGGTGATTTTATCTATTCGATGGGCGATGCACATGTTTATCTGAATCATGTTGGGCCATTAAATGAACAGATTGAACGAGAACCACGTCCATTCCCAACGTTACAAATTATTAATAAACGAAATTCAATTGAAGAGTTTACTATTGATGATTTCAAACTTGAAAATTACTCACCATATGGTCCTATTAAAATGCAAATGGCTGTGTAAAAAAGAATCTGTATACAAAACAGATATGAATGCTTATATTTTTGTCTCTAAATTGTTATTGTTGTGACGTATTATTTGTGAAATATAGGATATCTAAAAGTTCATACTGATTCTTCTATTAAATTCTTAGAACTATTGTGGTAGAGAAGAATATTGACATTATGAGACTATTGAAAGAACAAGATTTCCATCATAATACAAGGACCTTATAATCTGTTGTACAAAAATTATTGATAAGAAAGCATGAGCATCTATGTATAAAAGTAAAAGCAATTGTTCTTTTTAGTACAAAACATTGACATCGTATAAAATGACTATTTTGCGCGCTCTACTTCCAAAAGTAATAATATATAGGCACGTAAACATTGCTCTCAATCATTGGATCTTTGATTTGTTTTCTTAATAAATACAGAAAACCATTTCTAATTTTCTTCCTTATATATAAGTTCAATATTTAATTAATTTGATTTTCTAGTGCTATAAATAAAAACATAAAGTCAATAGGAATTTAGAAATGTTTTTCAATGGAAGTGCTTTGCCTAAGAAACGTACTTTAGAATTGTTTATCATACATCATATGCAGTCAGCGATAAGCTTAAATAATTTGTTTTGAGATAAATTAACTGTTTCTGCAAGTCTTCACAAACTCGAAATATTTCATATGGATCAAGAAAACTTGTTCATATAAATGAAACAATAGAGTTAAATGCCTAACGTTGCCTGCTACCAAAAATAAATCGGCAGATGTTCGTCTGATCATGTCTAATAGTTTCTCATTATCAATAATTGCAATTTGATCATTAAATATGGGATCATAAAACGAGAAAATTCTAAATTTTTTTAGTTGGATTAGTTTATTTATATCAAAATAATTCTTCTCGCAACATTTTCTAACATTTTCCAGTACACTTAAAAAGAATCATTCAATGGTTCTCTAAAAGCAGCTAGGGAAGTACATAATAAAAAAAAGTCTACATTGCTTTCAATAAGTAATGAAAATAGTATTCTGGGTTCATTTTCAAAAAGAAAACACCAATTTAAACTATGATGGAAAGAATAGTGTAAATAAAAAGTGACTAACGTAAGAGAATATTTATTATAATCCAAACAAAAATGATTAATAAGAAAACGAATTATTTATTGTTATACGATTGATATACTTTGAGAAGAAAATAAATTTTAATCGAATTAAGTTCAACTCGCCTATTTCTTTCATGGTCGTTGCTATTTCTTTTCTTTTCATTGAAACATTTCAATAATTAACCGAGACATCATATACAAAAATAAATAAACTTGTGCTCAACTGAGTTGTCTAAGGAGCGATCGAATTAATATTAAATGACAAAAATCGTTAATTTCTCAACTGTAGACGATAGAAAATTAGTGCATCAAAAGCATTTGTTGTATTTTCTACTGATAAGAGTATTTTGTTGAGTTTTTTTCTACAATAGTTGACGTTCTTATTCTTGAATCATATTTTAAAAGAATAATTAACAGTTCGAATGCACCCGATAGATGTCTACGGATACTGAAAACATCTACATTTTTTCCATAGATATAAGTCTGTTTGTTTTGACTTCGTATGTGTAGCAGTATTAATTAGTTGATTTTTTGCTGGATGATGTTTATCAGTATAGGGGGCAGAGTACACCACATCAATTGCACTTTATATGTGGATAATATTTTTTACCTCTACACATCATCTAACAAGCATTTATCTAGCTGTTTGAATGGTAGGGTAGAACACGAAAAAAAAGAGAATGAAAGCAGCAGTGGTTAATATTACAAGGGCAATAATCAGAAAGAGGTCTCTTCAGTAGTTTGTTGATATAGAAATAGAAAAAAGAAAACTTAAAGGCAACGTTTTTCTCACTTGCACCTTTTTTTGTATTTTTAGGTTTTTTGCTTACTTTGCTTATGTCGACTACAGATAAAAGCCCGAAAGAGCTCATGGAATATCGAACTTTAGGCCGAACAGGTCTTAAAGTTAGTTTATTATCATTTGGGGCATGGGTAAGATTGTCAAAAAAACACCAATGAAACACTGTTATATGAAATATTTATGTACCTAGGTTACATTTGGTGAACAACTTGATATAAATGAAGCATATAATTGCATGAAATTTGCTTATGATAATGGTTGCAATTTTTTTGATAATGCCGAAGTATATACCGGTGGTAAGGCTGAAACAGTTATGGGTCAAGTACTTAAAAGAATGTTCGAACAAGATGGTATTCAACGAAGCGATTTAGTAATATCTACGAAGATTTTTTGGGGTACACCATATTATCACAAAGAAGTTAATAAAACAAATCTAAAAGGCTTATCACGTAAACGAATAATTGAAGGCACACGCGGAAGTTTAAAACGGCTAGATCTAGAATATGTTGATATTATTTTTGCGCATCGTCCTGATGCACATACACCAATGGATGAAATCGTTCGGGCATTCAATTGGATTATTGATCAAGGTTATGCTTTCTATTGGGGAACATCAGAATGGTCGTCTGAAGAAATTCAAGAGGCATGGCAAATTGCAGACAAATTAAATTTAATAGGGCCATGTGCTGAACAACCACAATGTAAATAATTTCTAAAATATTAACAGAATAGTTTAATTAGTTTTCTTCTAGATAATATGTTACATCGTACTCGATTTGAAGTTGAATATGCTCGCCTTTATAAAGCTCCCATTAGTTATGGCACAACTATATGGTCACCATTAGCATCGGGGCTTTTGACAGGAAAATATGCCAATAAACAATTTGAAGGTGGTAATAATCGTTTAGGTTTGACAGGAAATTTATCGTGGCTTCGACAACAATTTGAATCTGGTGACGGTCTTAATGGTCTTGAAGAAAAAAATGTTGATCGTATATTAGGAACAGTTGAAAACTTAAGGCCAATCGCTGAAAAACTAGGTGCAACATTGGCACAATTAGCTCTTGCATGGGCAGCTAAAAATCCTAATGTAAGCACGGTAATTACTGGCGCAAGTCGTTCAAGTCAAGTAACAGAAAATTTCAAAGCATTAACAATTCTGCCAAAATTAACACCTGATATTATGGAAGAAATAGAACAAGTTTTAAAAAATCAGCCAAAACAACCCAGAGATTGGAGATTGATGAACTAAATGTCTTTTTCAATTAAGTAAAAATATGAAACATCTAAATACACTTGAATAAAAATAAAAGAAGAGAAAGACATCTATATGTTAATACTAGTAATACTATCGGAAAGTTTTCGTTAATTAGATATAGAATTATCTAAACTATGTGCAATTAATGTTGATTTTGTCTACAAAATATAAAATATAAATATCAGATGGAATTTGTTATATTTTATCAATAGTCTAAACGCGTGTTAGACATTTTCGTTGAATTGACGATTATCTGATAGAACCATTAAAAGAAATTCATCTCAGTGCTTTTCTATAATAACAATCTTCATACTTTTGAGTTTTATTAGATCGACACTTTGAGTGATTGAAAAAATTGATTTATTTACATTAGACAATTGTATAATTAATATTAAGCAGAAAAGAAGGGCAATGATTTTGTATTTTTAGTTATTATTACTTCGTTCATGTACGTGAGTTTCAGCATCATGGTTGAATTCAAATTGATATTTATATATGAAACTGATTATCAAAATAAAGCAACCATACATTTTTCAAACAACAAACTGTTCAAAAATGAAGAATACTTTCATAGAATTGTTTTCAAGTGTAAATGACGTTGATTATGCTAGGAATTGGAAAAGGCGACAATACAAGATTAGAAAGTTGTTTATTTCAAAAGAACTATTCAATAAAATCCATACCATAAGTTCGTTCAATTTTAAGAGAATGCTACTTAGAGCATATTGAAAAATAGTGGTGCCGGTATCATATTATCTTTTAGAAGCTGATAGAAAATTAATTTTTCTAGATGTATTTATAGTGAAATATAGCGGCCATTTCAGGAACACTAGAATAAGTAGAGGTGCGTTTCTCTAGTCTTTATTTCATTAGCATACATAGTATAATCTGTCGAGTATAAACTTTCTTGAGTACTATCTAAATTTCGATTCTATCCGCAATCATAATATCCACGATAGACGTTTCTAATCTAATCCACATGATATTCATTCTGAAGATACAAGACGCTTATTTCGACTGAATGTGTACCTCGCTTTATGAACAATCTCACAATATATTGATGAAGATCTTATAATAATCTGAACATAATTGACTAAGATCGGCAAAATCGATGGTTCTATTGATGAATGCTTATTTGTGAGTAAATATGGCATTTCAGTATTGGTATCACTATGTTTGGTGTGCACTAGGTTATTCCAACTAAATCTATTGTAAATCAAAGCACAACAAGTCACGTGATAGAAAGAGTAAAAAGAAAGAGACAGCTGCAAAACCATGTTAAGAAATATGAGCCAGTGATCAATGTCCGGCTAGGACTATGCTAATATCAGAGCAAGTTGAAAAACAATGTCCTATGACAGTCTTTAAAATGAACCAAAAGTAGTGTTGTTATGTATTAAATACTAAGAAGTAACAACAAATCCATTATTTCTTTCTAGTCAAAATATGTGACATGTTTTCTCAGATACAAACTGAATTCAGACCGCTTTCGTTAATCGCCAGGATATCTCATTTCAATATAATAAGATTCTGATTGAGTTCAGTTGTCGGTCATATGTATACTTCTTTTGCTGAATGGTACTTTTCCATTGCGATTATCCAGATCAACAGTGAACATACGAAGTCAAAGATTTCAAAATGGAATTTGAGTGTGCACCTTGCTTTGATTGATAATTTACAGAAACTTCTAAGAAAAATATGAATAATCGATACTGTTTTTGTGTCAAAAAAATCTGATCTTTTTTAATAAATATTTTGTAACTGCTCGCTTTCTCTAGACACTCGAAACGAGTATCTCGAAATTGGATATGTTAAGATACATGTAACTTCACATGCGTGGTTTCAAAATTCTCTTATGAATGATCTAGCACAAACAAAATAGTGACAAAGAATTTAACTAGAAAGATCCGATTTTTTCACAGAAAAAATATTGTCTTCGCAAACTTTTCTTAGCAGTTTTCTGTAAATTATGGATTTCAGTTATTTTCTGCATACATAGTATACAAGAAGGAAATAAAAAAAATGATATTGAAAATAATCTCCTCTATCATCAATTCAATATGAGTTCATCTATTTACAAAACCCATTAAATGCGATAAACTAAAGCACTCTATCATATTCAACTAATATAGGAGCAGAAGGTATAGTCACCATCATTTGGATCCAGAATAAGCATTTAATTTACTATACTAGAAATATCAGTTCGAAAAATGATGTAAACGATTGAGAAAAAATTGTGAAAACAATTAGGCATTGCCATCTCTACATCCATTGAGAGTCTTGTCCTTAATAAATCGTTTCTGTACATTGTTATGCTTTAAAAATATGCCACAGTGATTTGTTATTATTCAGTTTAAGTGAAAAAATCAAGATAGATATTTTTTTGAAACTATCATTCAATCGTTGATAGCAAGTCATGCTTTTTTTACTGTTCAGATTTTATATTTCAAACAAGTTCATATAATGTTGAAGCACAATTTGTTGTATTCAATTTTGCCGAATTGGTGAATATTTAACCCTTTTATTTTCATCCAAAATGACACGTACAACACCATGTCGGATATTCGCATCGGCTTCTGGTGTACCGTCATCGACTACTTCAATATTTCGTTCACCTATGTAAATTAATAAAATAGAAGTTTGCTGATGTGATTTTTTGAATATTAATCATTTTCCCTACCGTCTCGTTGGATGATTTCAACTGCTACATTGCCCGGTTTACCAACGAGATTGTCCCAACGTTTTCGTAGATCAACACAACCACTACTCATAACTACGTTTAAATCGATCGAAAAAATAATGAATAATATGAAGCCTTGAATTAGATATATATAACATGCTATGCAATATCAATAAACTTTATCCATGATCCAGTTCCCAAATATTTACTGATTTTGTTGTTGTTGTTGTTGTATTTAGTACCTTATGCAACGATGAAGTGCGAAGGAGTAGATTAAATAAGCGATAATAAATATCAGTCGTCTATAGGAAATATAATAACATCAGGTGTGATCAAATGGATTCTAAAGTTGAGATATTTGCATGTACGATTACCAATGGTTTCAACCTATAGACACAGTGAATATTATCTTGATGTTAATAGAAAGTAGATAGAATGTATTGATTTCCATGGAAGTGAAAAATTACTTACTTATTTTTAATAATATTCGTTGTTCATCGTTTGTTTTTCTTTCCTAGAGTGGGCAGCGTTTTTTATACTCTTCAGAAAATAAAAAGACAGCTGTTCGTTGTTAAGTTTTCATTGTAACGGATGCTTACCAATTATTTCTTTGATACTTAAAAGCGTATACAATCATTCTTATCTGTCATTATTTGTGAAATACAAATAAATTAATTAAATTTTACAAATTGAAGCATGAGTCAACTTTGATACGTTCTTGGTATTTACGTCGATATATATATTTTGTTTTCTCGAAATGTAAAGATTATTTGGTTTGATGAAAAATCTACGAAAGCATCATTTCATACGAATAGCCCTTTAACACATACGATTTTTCAAAATCACAATTAACCCTAGAAAGGAAGTGAAATCATTTTTAATCGAACACTTGAAGCATAAAATCAACTAGATAACTTTTACCGATTTCTTTTATTAAGTTTATTTGATGCATTTAACTGTGTCTTATTTACAGCAAAAATTTTCGCTATTCTGAATGAGAATAGGTACAAATAGTAATATTTATAACATAACAATTTCGTCTAGATAAAATCGTTCTTTTTTTTTTAAGTTCATCTGTATGTTTCTTTTATGCTATTGATTGTAAATATATGAGTTGCCTATTCACTATTCTCTGTATTCGCCAATTATTTCTTATGATACAGAATTTCTGAAAGTAAATGTCTGATGTTTTAATCACATAATAATTTCTTTATTCTTGTCGAATCTGCATTTATCACCAAAAAGAAACACATATTTTAGCGAAAATAATATTCACACAGATATACCAAGTAAAAAAGTGTCACAAATCAGAAAATGGAAATATTGCATCATAAATATATATTTAATTAAATTTTCTTCGCGAGTAATTTGTATTTTGTTTATTATAGTGTATCATACGCTCGTTGACGATTAGCTGAATATCGACTTTTGATTTTGTTTATAACTATTTTACATTCACGAACAAATAATGGTAAAATACAACAACATGTAATAAACGTCTTAAGATGAGAAAAATATAAAGAAATTAAATCCTATTTATTAGAAATTAGAAATTATCTTACCATAAGAACAAAAAAGTAAAAGACAAATCGCCAATCATGCCAACGCTTTTCGATAACCGGAATCAAGACTTGCCCAATAGCTGCACCAAAACTGCCTGTTCCATCAACAATACCAGTTACTGTTGATAACGCTTGATCACTAGCAGCTAATACCTCTTGTCGTCCAAGATCAGCCGTTATAGCAGCACTAATCATATTAGCTGGACCACCAATAAATACACCAGTCATAGTCATTACTACTCCATTTATCGCTTTATTATTAGCTAAATCTAAATATTATAATCAACATAAAAATAGTAACTGATTTAATCATAACAAAATAATCACTAACTGCTGAAAATAAACAAAATTGGAATAGCAATAAGTAATGCTGGAACGACAACAATCGATCGAAGGCCAGCAAGATCCTATGAATAGATATTTATATTTTGAAAATGATGCTTAAAATAACTTGCAGAAATAAGACCACCAACGATTCCACCTATTATTCCACCAACATCATATAATGTTGAAAGTAAATCAGCGTCAGATTCTTGCCAACTAAATTTGGCATGCAAATAAAATGGAAGCCAAAAAAAGAACGAATCTATTAGATGTAAAAGTTAAATTTCTAAATATTCATTGTTTTTCGAATTAACTTACAATTAACTAATTTAAGACAGGCATAACATAATGAATACTAAATTACAACGCAAGATATTCATTGAAACAGAAAGATACTAATCATTATGTTTGTTCTTACCATAGCTACACCAGGTAAAAGCCATGCTCGGAAAAAAGTTATTGGCTTATTTGTTGTTGACTCTTGTGTTTTTACAACCAATTCTGTTTCTTCGCTTGTCTCTTGATCATTTACGGTAGTTGTTGGTGTTTCTAAATGACGAAGAACATGGTTTGTTTTATTTTAAATAGAATAAATCTCAATTTTTAAGGCATGACAGCAATCAATTTTCTTCACAATGAATGATTTTCAGTTAATTTTTTCATTATACTATGTCATCGATTGATGTTTCAATATTAAGTTATTTACCTTCAACTGACGTTTCAACTTCTTTAGCGCCTATACATATGAAAATGAGGTTTTTACGAATAAAATCAGAGAAAATAAAAAACCCTTTTTCAACATACCAACGTCTTCCGGTGATGGAATAATAGCAAAAAAGCATATAGTAGCACAACAAATTAATAGAGCAGCACAAACAAGAAACGGATATTCATAACCATATGAAAGAAAAGCAGCAGCTAATGCTGCTCCAAATATATTGCCAACAGAGGCACATGCACTCCAAACACCAAAGATAAGACCTCGACTAAAACCAAATGAATCAAGAATAAGTGAAGAAAATAATGATTTCGAATTTGTTCTCGTTACCCCTCTTTGCCAAACCAATTTCCCATAATAGCAACTACACATGGCCAGCCAGTCGATTGAGCTAAACCATTGAGAATCCAAAAACAAACATACCAAGCAACTGAATATATATGTAACCATTCACTAACGACCCCAAATAGGAAAATCTAGCAATAGAAACATTGTAATCTATTTTGTATTTTATCTTTCATAAAAGTATGATTTTACCACAACAGCAGTTATAACCATTCCAAGGCAAAGAACAATTCGAAGATCGAATCTGATCAAGTGAAAAAACGCTTTAGTGATTTATCAAGTTAAATGCATTTGATCTTACCGATCACCGATAATACCACTTACGAATAAACCCTAAAATAAATCGTCCCATCTATTTATTTTTTTGTATTTTTGTTTTCTTACAAACGAATAAGAAAACATGAAAACAGCATCCAATACACCTAAGAATATGGTAGCATTTTCAGGCGAATGAAAAAGACGTGTTTGATTCCAAATCTAAATTTTAAGCTATTGTTGTTTCGATAAAATGTAAAAATTGATGTTTTTTCTTACCTCATCCGGTTTTATCGGATTTAATGTTTCATTAGCTACTGCACTCCATTCTTCAGCTATGGTTGATTTGACATTAGAGAATACTTTTCGTGCAGCGTGTAACATAGCATAACTGTATTGAAAAATACTAGTGTTTAAATCACTGCTTTTTTAAGACTTGATTGTTTTTTACCTAACAAATGTCAATATGAATGTACTCAAATGATAAAGTGTGTATCGATGTTTCGATGGTCTTTGCGGAAGGCGAACATCAACATTGTTAGCAGTTTCTGGTGAACCGTTGATATTTGTACTCATGATAAATGAAAAGCTAGAAAGAAAAAACAATAGAATTTTTATTGATTAGAAAATTATTCATTTATTTCGTAGTTGATTAACTCGGAGGTGCCAAGAATTTTATTGAAATAGATTTTTAAGTCTATTTCGATCAAATTCTATGAAAGTTATTCATATGAAATTTGTAAAATGAAACGAATATATTTAATATTTTAGACGCTCTTACTGTGTTGAGTCTCGTTCGTTTTATAAAGTCGATATCATATTTATTTCGATTAAAATTTATCATTATAGAATATTGATCTATCATAAAACTAGACAAATTTTTGTTTTGGAATAAACATTGTATTCCAGTACACCTGAAATCTAAGCTTTTGTAAGAGAAAAGAGAAAAAATGGTTTGATACTGTTTTAAAGTCGAGTTGTCTTTCCACAATGTCTATTACACACAATTAATAGTTGCATTTCTTTTTAGTTTTGTCGTAGAAGCGATAGAATTCTTAAAGAACACTTATCAAGTTAATATGTTCCTACCGAAAAATCAATGAAACCTTTAAGATTCATAGTTTGCCAGTACTTCAAATCATTTAAATCAGTTTACGTATAAATCTGTATTTCAGTTTAGCTTACTATCATTTGTAAAATATACTTGATGGTGAACTATCAGCTATAGAAATCGATCTCGTGCACAAATATTTTTATCAAACTTGTGAAAACTATTAAACACTCATGACACACAGCTCTTGTGAATAGTAATATATACTTTTTAAATTATGTGCTTAATTCACTGCTTTTAGAGAAAAGAAATCTGTTTAAAAGCTCAAAGAATATGCATTTGTTTATGATCAATGTAGATAAATCAGAAGAATTTAAATCAACTACAAATCATTAATGACTATGCTTCGAACTATTCATTGTTCATAACATATATATCAAGTGAAAAAGTCAAAATAAAGATATTCATAAGTGTTCTATTAGTTGTCATAGATGAGAAATACCCAAAAATCAGTGAAACACTTACTTTAACACTATACAAGAACAATATTTTTTTTTATATACTCTTGTTGATCTAATAATCGAGTCGTTTTAAAGAGCTTGATATACTTTTTCTAGACAAAAAATAAACCAAACGGAGTTGCTTGTTGCAGCTGATAATAGAACAATCGTATTTCATTGGTCTTTGTTGTAAACCAATCAATAAAATAGCGCTATATATGTGAGTAGAAATTTAAGATTTAAGATTAAGCCAAAACAAAACAAATATCTGTAATAAAAATATATATCCACATAAAAAATTAATTTTAGATGACTTTTAATCAAGATACGAATCCTTAGAAACCTACGATGTTTTGTTACCATCACTGCACAACTGCATGTTATAGAATAATGGTGATTAATGCGTAGAGAACCATTTTCAAAAATTATTTGACAGCATTTTTCAACTACATTGAAGCATGGATTTTGATAGTGCAAATATGGACATGACGTCCAAAATCTATTCGTTGGTAATAAATTATTTGTACCTTTTGACTTTTGTTAGATTCATTTCATTTTTTCTTAAAGATTCGGGATAAGAAATATCAACAAGCAATCAATGTTCTTAGTTTTCAAAATCAAAGTCAACCTCGTGTATATAAATTCGGTATCTTGATATTTAAACATCAAGAGATTGTGTTTTGTTTTGTTTAGTGTCGTCCAACATTATCATTGCTTGCTTACTGCTACTATCACGCACAAGATTTTACACAAGCCGCTGATTGTTATGAGCAACTTGTACAAATTTCACCCGAAATCGATGATTACAAATTTGCATTTGGCCAATCACTATATAAATGTGGACTTAACGAAGAAGCTCTTAGAGTTTTAAATCAAATTGAACAGCCAACATTAATGGATAACGTTTGTTTTTTTATCAATCTTCGAAATGAAAGTTTAGTTTTGTTTTTTGTACTCAGGTACGAAAACTACAAGCCGCTATTTGTTATGCGTTAGATGATGTCAAATCATGTCAAGTAAGAGTCAAAATATAATGAAACTATTTGAATCTCTTTGTTGACGGGCAAGGGCATACTCCTGTTTTATTATATTGAAGCATTTTTGATAGAGAGAACATGAGAATTTCAAATTAAATTCAGAATATAAAAAGTAACCTTTCCATTTACTCTATAGAATCATACTCACATAATTGAGCTTGGAAAATAAAGAAAAATAGAACTGTTTTTGTTTTCTTCATTAGAGTTATATTGATCAATGCAATGATAATGATCCAGATACAGTTATTAACACAGGTTGTGTTTTATATAAAGAAGGAAAATATGATGAAGCTTTAAAAAATTTCACTAAAGCACAACAGCTTGGTGGCTATAATCCGAGTAAATTATCATTTTTGTTTTGAATTTTATATAATAGTAATTTTATTTACGTTTTTGTTGTAGAAGTATGGTATAATATAGCTCTTTGTTATTATGAATTAAAGCAATATGCTCAAGCTGTACAACACTTGGGTGCTATTGTTGAAAAGGGAATTAAAGAATATCCTGGTACAGTAAAAGAAAAGATAATTTAGCCTTTGTAATTGTTTAATTTTTCTGCTTTTCATTTTGTGTTTCTTAAGAATTAAGTATTGGCATGCAAACAGAAGGCATTGATATAACATCAGTGGGAAATACAAATACTTTACAAGAATCAACTCTTGTTGAAGCATTTAATTTACGTGCTGCTATCGAATTTATACTTAAAAATTGTTAGTATATTTTAGTTTTAAAAATATTTTAAACGATCGAACTTGGGATTTTTAGATGTGGCAGCACGAGAAGCTTTAACTGATATGCCTCCTAGAAATGTAAATGAACTTGATATGATAACATTACATAATCTTGCTATTATGAATATGGAAGAAGATCCTACAGGTGGTTTTGAAAAATTAACATTTTTAATTAGTAGTGAAGGGTTTCCACGCGAGACATTCGTTAATCTATGCCTTTTATATCTTAAATATGAGGTAATTATATACATACGTACTATATACATTATTGACGATATTTTTTATGTTGAAGTACTACGATTATGCTGCTGATCTTCTTGCTGAAAATACTGATCTGACATTTAAATATATGGATCCATATATATATGAATTTATTGAAGCTAAAATAGTTCAACAAACAGCACCAGAAGCTGCCTTTAGAAAATTTGAAGAATTAGCTGGAACATTAATTGAACAATTACGTCGACTTGTTAAAGAAGTACAAGAAAATCGACGGTCACAAAAGGATGAACAAGTGAAAAAGAAAGTACAAGAATACGATGCTACTCTGGAAAAGTATTAACGTTTTTTTTTTATAAAACTATATTTATAATATTGCTTATTTACTTAAACCAAGATACGTACCTGTATTAATGGCTCAAGCAAATATTTATTGGTTGCAAGAAAATTATACAGCTGTAGAGAAAATATTTCGTAAATCAGTCGAATTTTGTAACGATAATGAAATATGGAAACTAAATGTGAATACAAATTGGACTAGCATTTTTTTAAATATTCACTCTTTTTTTTTCAATCTTTTATTCAGGTAGCTCATGTACTTTTTATGCAAGATAATAAATACAAAGAAGCAAGTAAGTTTTGTTTCATATATTTTGAATTTGTTATAGTATTATGATATGATTTTTTTTTAAGTTGGATTCTACGAACCCATCGTCAAGAAGCATGAAGATAATGTAAGTGATACTTTTATCTGCTGGAAAATATTTTATAACAATTCATGTGAAGTTCAGAGCACCGGAATTATTCTGTGAGAAGTAGGAGAAAAAAATGAAGTTGATCACTAGTCAATTATTTAGAAACGCATAAATTGTATGAAGGGAAACTAGTTTTGTACATCACAAGTAAAATGCGATTTATAGGTTCATCTAATGAAGTGATTACTAGCACAACGATCATTTATTTGCACAATATTCTACCTTTCCTCGCTATAAAAAAATGATCCTGAGTCAATTCCATTGAAATCTCATGATATTATTGAAATGTTTTGGAATCGTACTCTAGAGGCTATGAAATAATATTCAGTTCTATATCTTGTCTATTTCGAAGGTTATCCAACAAACAAGACTGAAAGATAACTTATGCAGCAAGCCTACTTTCTTTATGAGATTTTCTCTTGAAGAAGCAGTTTTTTCTTTTCTTATTAAAAAGAGCATATTCGCGATTGCACCGCTTGTCAAAAAAACATTTTTTTCTAAAATTTTCATTCTACAGAGAGAAAAAAGACTTAATTCAAAATCAAGCTTCGCAATTTCACATTATCTTTCTAATGATATAAAATTCATGAACAATAGTAAAGCTCTGTCACGAATTCTCGAATACATTATCAAACAAAAAAAAAGAATGAATAGAAGATAGTCAAGCACTAGAGTTTCCGTGTTTTTTAAATTGTAGTTATTTTTTTTTCTTTTTTTCTGGAAGGTCGGCCTTAAATGAAATTTTCTTCTCATCTTAACTGATCAGTTCTAATGCCAGTTTTTATGGCTAACAGAGAAAAATTTTAAACATAAAAGTCGCAAAAAGTGATTAATTACTCATAAAGCTTTTTTTTGGATCGTATCAAGGAGGAGAAATGCTTAGCTAACAATTTTTGTATGATAAATAAAATAATGAAATGAATTTAAATTTTTAGCTTTTATCAGTTAGTCCAATTGTTTTGGCTAATTTATGTGTTAGTCATATAATGACAAGTCAAAATGAAGAGGTAAGTAACTAGATAACAAATTTCTGTTAAAAATATATATATATACTATTCATGCTCTATTCAGGCTGAAGAATTAATGCGTAAAATCGAACGTGAAGAAGATAAATTACCATTTGAAACACCTGAAAAAAAAGTTTTTCATTTATGCATCGTCAATCTTGTCATTGGGTAAAAGTTAAAACTTATAATTCATAATCAAATTCAGCTCTTTTTTTTTCAAATAGAACTCTGTATTGTGCAAAAAATAACTATGAATTTGGTATATCACGTGTCATGAAATCACTTGAACCTTATCAGAAAAAATTAGGAACAGATACATGGTTCTATACAAAAAGATGTTTTCTCTCGCTTTTCGAAAATATGGCTCGTCATTCAGTGATTATACGTGATCAAGTTCTTATGGAGATGTTACATTTTTTAAGTCATTGTGAAAGTAAGAGCTTTTCTTTTCGTATTTTTATTAACTTCTAATTGTTCTATTAAAAACACATTTTGTTTGTAAGATTGGGGTCGTGATGTCAAGGCAAACTTCGTTTCACCATTAACAAATAAACCAATACACGCTGGAAAAAATACAGTAGCCTACGAAGCACGTTATTTGAAAGCATTACTGCTAGATTTATTAAAAATAGACGGTTAACAATAAATGTTCTTTAATATTTATGTGTTTTTTTCTTCATTTTTATGGAATGAGATGTAAACAACTTGTTGTTCTACTTGAATATAAATCGTTTTCAAACATATGTCAATTTAACGAAAGCTATATTTTCAAAAAAATCATTACAATATAAAAAGCCATGAACGATTTATTAGAATTAGATTTAATCAATAGTTTAAGTCGAATTCAACAAGTGCTTTCTAAATCTGATATTATCATCATAATACTCGATAGTTTGAGTAAAAATCTGATATTCTTTGTATCTTTCATGCTGATCAAAAAAGCCGGGTAGCCACTGACGATTTTTTAATATTCAAATATAATGTAGAATTACTCTCTTTCTATAGTCGACTAGTGAATGATGCTGTAATTTATAGCTCTCATAATACCTTCATATGGTGACATATTCTATAACTTTTGATGTTTATGGATTGTATGATCGATACTTGATTCTAAAGTATTTTCATAACGCACACGTTAAAACATGATTAAATATCAATTGTATATTGAATATTCTGATATGGCTTTTAATGGATCAAATTCTGGTTAGGATCTGAGATGGAAAACAATCTGAAATGATTATGTTGTCTTCAAAAGAAATCAATTGATATATGTTACTCAATCTATTTGAGAAGCACATGCACATGAGATGAATTGTGATACTGACAAAAGTTACAGGTGTAATATGTTGTTATGAGTGTTATCAAGATCCTTAATTAATGATGTCGAATCTTTTGTTAAATATTAAGGGTAGTATCGTTTCATTACTTTTAGGCAATTCACCAAAAGCGTGCTTCAAAATTTATATTTCAATATACTTGAATAGGATCATTTTTGTTCTAATAAGCTGAAAATCGAAGCTTGAGTTTCTCAAAGATTAATTCGAGAGTATTTTATTTGATGATAAAACATAGAGATATATGAATTCCAAAAATTTCTAAATTTTATTCTTTATTATTCAATTGATTGGTTGGTAAGTGTCTCTCCTTTTATATAATTCATATTCAAAAAAGTTGCTGGTTGATGCTTCAATCATAATACGAAGATTCTTACATTAAAAACTATTATTTCATAAAATCATGCAGTTCTTTTTTTCTTAATTTCAAATATACTTTGATCAAGTATAAATCCGAAAAGAAAAGTTAAATGTATAATTTTTTCCGTTTATTTCTGATATTCAAAGCATATGTAATTGTGAAAGATAAAATGATTTATTCACGTTTCATTTTAGCTTTCGCAGCAAACCTATACGCACATTGACGAATAATGACAAAGTATAGTAAATATATTACGATAAAATTTCTATCCGACATACATGTACATATATAGCATAGTATGGAATCAGTATTAGGCCTCGGTAATAAATTTTATAATCAATCTAAAGAGTACAGGTGCCCTACTCCTACCTGATATATTGAAATGAACCACATTGTATGATTTTATTTCAAAGTACAGCTAGTAGTTCTGTAGGTCAAATAGACAATTTCTTCAGCGCCCTCTATTCATCTACATAGCAATATATTTCATGGAGTACATGCAATGTCACTATTTACTTCCTATACTAGAGCAATTCTCCACTCATTTTATTTTCATAAAATATTTATGTCCAAGTAGAAATATGTCAGAAAATGAACATGATGTAGAAGAACAAGCATTCTTGGAAGAAGTTACAGCTCATCTGCCATCAGACTGGTCCGATGAACGAAGGAATACTTATGTTCAAAACGTATTAACTAGTTGGCGAAAACATCGAACACATTCACGCGATGAACTACAATCAAGGGAGAAATATTTATCTACTATACGGCAATATTTTAAATCCCAATCACCTGAACTCTATGATTTTAAACAATGGCCGATCAATGAAAATCTCTTAGCCATGCTGGCTCGTGGCTCACTTGATTCTGATATTGTTAACCAAGTATATAGATTTATATATATATATATATACATTGTCTTTTGAATGTCTACACGATTACATTATGTATATTTTTCGTTATAGATACAATCAACAGGTGTTTATACGTTTTCTTTTCTACCTACAACATTCTGTCAAACATTAATTAATGAAATAGCATATTTCGAACAATGGTGTGTTGATAATGGGCTAGAATTGTATCGACCAAATTCTATGAATAAATACGGTGTTATTCTTGATCATTTTGGATTTGATAAATGTTTAAATGACATTGTTAACAACATCGTAGAGCCACTAACTCGACTTGTATTCACACATGTAATACCTCCTCTTGATTCTCATCATGGTTTTATTGTTGAATATGCTATGGACAAGTAAAAATATTTCTTTCTTCATTATCAATCTCATTTCATATATATATATATAGAGATAGAAAACTTGATTTTCATGTTGATGACGCTGCAGTAACGTTAAATGTTTGTCTTGGGACAGATTTTACAGGTGGTCAATTGTATTTTGGTGGAGTGCGCTGTGTATCTCATATTAGCAACACCAAACCAAGAACTGATGAAGAGATTTATCTTGAACATCAAGTTGGTACGGCATGTATTCATCTTGGTAACCATCGACATCGAGCAATGCCTATAACTAGTGGACGACGATTAAACTTAATTCTATGGGTAAGCTATGATGAACAAATGCAATTACTGAAATATCAATTTATCTATAAATTCTTCTAGTGTCGATCAGCAAATTTTTATGCTGTAGAAAACAATCATGGAAATAACACATGTCCGACTTGGTGTGGATTTCATCAAATCGAAAAGAAAGAAGATATTTAAAATATTGTTAAATTTTAGTTAATATTCAAGAAAAAACGAAAAGAAAAGTACAACTAGCGTTCATAATTTTAATGAAAGTCATTATTAGTAAGGAGATTGATGATGAATATAACCACTGAAATTTGTTTGATTTTGTAAAATTGAATTTCAAAATGATTATTGATTGTATCTTTGAATTTTCGAATGAATTCTTCTTGAGCGCAAACTGTTTGCATTGTATTAACTAATGATTTGTCGTTTTCAATCGGTATTTTCTGCTCAAATATTTCCACAACCACGGCAATTAATGATCTATTAACATCTGATAATTGAAATTTTACACGTGCTGTACAATGAGCAAGTACATTCAATTGTTTATAAACATTTTTATCACAATCTGTGCATGTAATAAGCAGTTATCCACCTACGTTATCAGTTGTGCTTCGATATAGAGAAGCTTCTTGCAGAGAAATATAAGTTACATGTAAATAATTATCAAGTATATTTGTATTAATTGGTAATAATGGATTATTAACATATTTTCCAATGCATAATTCTTTGTTGTTTCTGCCTGATTGATTAATAAACGTTTTTTGGTAAAATTTAATAAATTCACGGTCACGTGAATGTTCAAAAACTACTTGTTCATTAAGGCCCCCCCTCCCTCCAAAAAAGTCGATTTTCGTCAAAAAATTGAAAATTGAGATAACACCATG